>JAGDQP010021329.1:0-13444 GCA_022664845.1 Lepisma saccharinum
TGACAAGACGAGGGAGATAATTCCTGATAAGCTGTAATTCATTTTCCAGATATCCTGTAAATAAATAGGAAGAAAAATATCAGGATATACTTCAACAATGACTGGTAAGATATTTGTATTACTGACAACTTTAGTGCGGTCGTAACAAGATGCTATGTTATTATTAGAGCATATCAGTTAACAGTAAAATAAACAATTATGTTTCTATGGTGATTCCAGTTAAGTAAGTTAAGAAGAAGAACCATGAATACCGAAATGTCATATTTGTGTAATGAAAATTTATATGTTGTGCTGTATTTCTGTCCTTCAGAGAGGTAATCAAAAACTTTCTTGCTTCAAAAACATGTATGATGTGTACTATTCTTGGTAGGAAATCATATGGACTCCAATAAATACGATACTGATTGACATGGCTTAAACTTGTAGATTAATATCGGTATATTTTTTTTAACTACAATAAAGTGTACTGCGTCTAATGGCATGTATACATATTACATTCGAAAGCAACTTAACCTCTGAATCTAAAATCATGCTTATTACAGAGAAGATCTTAGAACCAACATTAACATAAAGCTATAGTACGCATAGTAAAAATAACTCGTATTAACTCGAAATCTCATTGATGTAAATGCGAGAGAAACTATTCATATTTTTCTTTGACTGGGTAATATTTGGTTGAAAATGAGTAAAAACTTCAGAAATTGCAATTCCAAAATCTGTTGATAGAAAGTGAAACGAAATAATGTGATGTAATCTTGTAATGGATTTGTGAAATTTAATTATATTCTGATCAGTGAATCTGTCGGCGTCAATATCATATTATTCAGAAATAGAAATTTCCATTCGTTTTGAATATTTTGAAATTATGAATAAGTAAAAATGAAATCACATGGTTCATACCGGTGGAGGTACTTTTGATTTTTTAGTCAATATAAACTAGAAAACTCAATGTTAGGAAGTCCTTCTATTCCCATGGAAGATAACGGCAATATAGATTCATAGAACAAGAGAAAGGTATGGTTGATATGTAAACATGTTAAATGATTTGAAATTTGAAACTTACTACATCAGCATAACACATATACTACCAAGTTATTTTTCATACGCAATTAAATGGATGAAGTAAATGAATTATTATTAACTCCCTAAAGGAACTGCAACAGTTTCCAAACTTTTATAAGTGTTTACTAAAGAATCTGATTCAATCTTTGGATACTCTAACAGATCCTAAGATCATTCTGCTTCACTACAGGAGCAGGCTCTGGTTGCGGAACCAGATACATACATACATACATACACACACACACACGCACACACACACACACACACACATATATATATATATATTTATTTTATTTTTATATATATAAAGCCAATACAACTAACATTTGAACAATCATTATAAATGAAGTTCGGCTCTCCACCAATATTACTTATTCTTGCCTTCATAGTTTCAAAATAAATGACAATTACAAACAAGAGATTGAATTTCAAAATTAAATAAACATATTGATTTAAAATGAACAATATTTTCACATTAACATTTTGTTAACCTGTGTCCTCATTATGTTTCCTTCTTAACTGCATTCATCAATGTGACGAACCGATTCTATTGTCTGGTTAAACAGATTTCAAAATCTGCTCTTTGCCATGATTTTGACTCATATAGTATTATTAAATACTGTTCAAGTAATTAAGTTTTCTTAATTTCGACCGCCTGGTCTTTCAGTTCTCGCATGCGTAAAGTTTATGTATAGACGACTTTACCCATTTTGTCAGGCACGTTGTTGTTAGGATTAAACCTTAAGGATTTACGGGTTATTTTTAGGATTCCTTAAGAACTATGTTTCTTAACACAATAACGTTTTATATCTACTCACCTCCTGCAACTCCTAGCCAACTCAGATAATCTACAATCAAAACACTCTGTCATAAATTAAAGTTGAACAAGGAAACAGTTACACTTGACGTCCTAAACCTATTGATTAGATTTAAGGAAGTTATCAAGTACAGGCTTGAAGAGTTCCTTATTTGAATACGTTAACATCTAAAATGAAGAACAGAAAAGGCTAAATTAGTAAATATAACGTTCAGACTGGGAAGGTGCTATGTTTTTTTTTTAAATTCTTATAAAGACAATAGTATGGAGTTCACTTAATGAAATCGCTTACAAGTATGTCTTGTCACAATACCAAGGGGCCCCACAATTCAATCAGATACGTAGGAGGACCCACATCTCTATATTAAACTTTATAGGTTTTTGTCCTACGAGAATTTATGGAATTTGCTGTTTTATTTGAATTAGGTTTGACGGTCTTTGGACAACTTAGGCTCAGGACGGATGGATAATTATGTGATGACTGTTGGCATGAAGAAAATGGTAAGGTAACTCCAACAAAACCCACGTACAGAAGTGTTTGTCGACAACAAAGGCCACATAGCACCAGCAGTATTTTAACCGACGAACCTAACAATCTGAGGTGAGTGCCTAAGCATTGATCCACCGTTACTGTTATAGACAAATATCAACTAAAGTAATTTGGAAAAAATATTCGTCGATAAATGAAGGTAATGATTCGTATGCTGCAATCAATATATATATACTTTATGAAAACGCAAAACATCTGGTGATACACTTGCAGGAAGGACCAGTGTGATATAGAATAACGGTTTAAAAGTACATCAAGTTCTATGGCAAGAAAAAGTCATTAAGATCAAATTTAATTAAAAAATGTATTTAAGTTCGGTCCAGACTACCAGTTTTGACCAAGAAATTGAAAAAAAGTTAAATCTTGTACTTTTAAAGCTGCAAAATCTGAAAATATTCCGAATTTAAATGAATTTAAAATAATAAAATTTAAATTCTCGTCACTGAAAATTTGATACTCCATATGTAGTATTACATCAACATACAACAGTTTATCAAGTGTTTTGTAACCTTTTACTACTCACGGAAGGAAAAACTACAGGTAATAATATCATGTACCTGTAGATGATAGGAACTTATAGGGTTATTCCACTTTCAGAATATGTTAGCGAATCTTCAGATTCTAAATGTTTTAAAATAAATATAAATTCTAATATCATTTTTGAAATGTAAGCGTCTATTAAAAAGTATTAAATATTTTAATATGCTCATTTCAAAGGACAATCTTTTCGCTTGCCGGCTGTTGAGAGCCACTGATCTGTATAAATACTTAATTTTTATTTATTTACAAACATATCTACAAGAAATGTGTTAAAAACATACAATAACAAGTACGATAAGATGAATAGTGTGGACGCTATCATCGCAAATGTTTTGTATGAAGACTTGACGTACCTCTTGTCTGATAGTTTGAATCGGTCTTTAAACTGCATGGGCCATCAATAGAAATCGGATAATTCAGCAATAATAAGAACATTATCTATTAAATTTAATATACAAAAACGGAAATGCTAACTTACTGAATTTAGATATATGTCTTTAAATGTATACTAAATATCATGGAAGAGAAACGCATTTGATCCCGAAGGCCAATCATCAAAAAGAAGGAATACTTACAAAAAATAACGTAACCACGTTCGTGTTATGAAACATAAGGATGATTCACTGCTACTAACGAATCTATAGACTCAAACGTTTGAGTCTCTCAGGAACACAGACATCAAATTTCTAATGGGTTTAACAAAATATGTCAAATTTGAAAAAGTAATATATGATGCAAACCGAAGAGCAGATCTTCTAAAATAAGTTGCAGATCACTTAAAGGGGCGGTCATAATAAATACCATAACTGAAATGATTGGGGATAGCTGACATGAAATCACAAGTTGTACATAATTCAGTTATTGTGGTAATTTTTAATGCGTACCTGTTTTTGAATGATTGTTTGCCTGATTTCTTACTGAACACAGGTTAGACATCGGCTGTAGTTAAGAAAAGCATTTGTGTTTTTCAAATAATTTTCATTGAGTTAATAGGCAAATAGGACTAACTATCGCTGTAAAGACAGACGTTCTAAGCAAAGAAATTAGCATTCCGAAACCGGGGGCCTTAAAAGGGTCTCAAGTCTAGATTTTAATTTCTGATACATTTTTAGTAACTGATGTCGAGAATTCCGGTATGCAAATCATCGCCAAATTAGGCAATAAATTGGTCTTGGGCCAAGATGTAAATGAAAACCCAGAGAGTGGAGTTTAATGACCATGAATGATGCTTAGGGATGATTCGCATGGTTATATACAAACATCTATAACATCATTATTTAACTTTGCTGCATCATGCTATCCTACACGTCCTATCCTAATAAAATAGCATCATTGACAGTATACAGGATATCTTATAATAAACTACAACTAACCATTGACTAAACCATGAGGAAATACATTTTCTTTCATATATATCCCTTATGGTCTTGAACCAGACAATAATACGATTTCCTATTGAAGATACCGTACACAATTTCGATAATAGCAACACCTGCGCCTGTAATATCTCGCACACTGATCGTTCCACTCTGAGAAGTTTCTGATAATACTTAGCACAAACGAGTTCCTCTCAAGATTGATTTAACGATAGTAAAGTGTTGTAACAATATTTAACACCAGAGGAAAAAATAAATCTTTTAAAGTAGAAAACAAGCTGATATTTGACCCGAATTGAAAATCATTGTAATATTATGTTGTTGTGATTAATAGACAAATAAAACTTAAGTGTTTTCAGAGAAATATAAAAAAGAATATTTTAATTTGGTAAACAACATCTCCTGTTGTTATGTAGCAGGTTTAGGTAGAAGGAATAGGATCTGAAGTTGGTTTCTAAGAAAAATAGAAATACAAAATCATTTTGTAACATACATCTGATATTGCTTGGTAAACCATAGAAATGACAGCCGAGAATACTTTTATTGTTTTGTGATTCAACATCTTTTGTAATACTTGAACCAAATATGCTTAGAGAAAACATCAGAACGCATTATGAAATAAAATACCCTTGTAAAAATCGATCCATTAGTATATTTCTATGTTTACAACATATTAATCAAGCTTTGGATTAGGGAACTCTAGCCGAAGAAGTTTTTCTAGTTCTACATATTTATGAGAAAACCTAAGATTAAAATTATACACACAAATTAAGTTTAATAACCACACCCCCGGCAAGACCATGACTTCAATTGTGAAAATTCTTTTTTGTCTCTTCACAGAACGACAGTATGTGAAAAAGCATAATCATAAAACCGATCCACATACAGTTATCTGTATCCCAAAAGGAAACTTGCAACTATAAAAAAATATTTTTTAAAACAATGTTCGTGCTGACGGTCGTTGTATTTAGGTTTGTGTTCACTATGAAATACGTTTCCACCTGCTCTGTTTTCTTACATGTCAAACGTTCAATATAATTTGCAATTTTAAACAAATTCATAGAAATATTAATGTATAATTATGTAAATTTAATTTAAATATCTGCACACAAAACTCAAATTTCAAGGACTCCTTCGTATTCAAATAATAGAAAACCATTTATTTTTGAGTCAATTGTAAAAGAATATAAAATTAATTTATGACATTTTCTGATATGATAAAATAGCAAAAATTATTTGAACGAAAGCCAGGGCAGAAATTTGTATTTTTCAGTGCAGCAAGTTCCGAAGTTGGCGTTCTTCAAACGAGCCAAAAGCGTCCAATGTCCCCCTCTTATTTTCGTTTGGGTCCCCCACCCGAAACGTGTCTGTTCCTCCTACTAGCTAAACAATTACATTGTTGTTATCTTAGCGCCAAGGGTATTTACACTGAAAAAAGGGATATGACTATATCGACAAGTTCTGTACTTTTAATATTTACAATAGACAACAGTTCGACTTCACAATATCACTTATATGTGTTTCCCTCCAATTTCCTTAAATTTTCATGTGTGTAGAAAAGATAAACTTAGGTAGCACTTTTCTTTCTCGGTCGAAAAACGCACTCTAGGAGACAAACTCAAGGGAAAATGAGGAATGCCTTAATGTAATAGTGCCGGTAGATAAGGGAAGGCGCACTGAATAATGTAAAATGTTCATGTAAATCTCACAGGAGATGTAATGAAACACTTAAGTAATATAAACGTCGGGATAGTCAAGAATTGCATTGCATTTGCGCAGATGTACGAAAATGTTAAAAGCTCTTTCCTTTCTATAAACAAACATTGAAGGGGAAGAGCCTACCAAACAAAGAATGCGTATTGATATATATGAACAGAGAAAACTGTGAAGTGTAGTCGAGCACATAATGCCACGAAATTGAAAATCTGAACGTTGCAATTATGATCCTACTATCACAGCTTATATAAGCTGCCACAGCGTATATGTAGATACTCGTTATTTTCTTTGATATGTATCTACGAAGGATATAAATGAACTAGAAATTAGTAAAAGAAAACTGATATTTGGTTAATATTTCAAAGTACACAATTGTTAGAATAATTGTACTTTAAATAAGGTCTACACACTATGTATGTTGAAGTCATTAAGACCGTATTACTGTACTTTTCCGGCGAACATAATATAAAGTGTAATTGTATCCACCAAAACATAATGCGTATGATTCTCGAACGAAGGTCGTCAAAATAACAGCGTCTATAGCATTCATGTTGGAAGGTTTGTCGAGATCTATGAGAGTACAATTTATTATGTATTGGCGATTGTCGTTTAATGATATTATTTCTTTGGTGAAAATTAATATCCATGTGTAGCAATATTACAAAGTAAGAAAATCTTATCAGAAACATATTACAAATCATTAAACCTTACACATCGGACCAGAAAGTATTGTCTCTTAGGATAACTAGTATACATAATTGTGAAGTTGAAAGGAAAACTAAGGGCCCCTGGTTAGTTTTTGGACTTAAAATATTTTCTCATTAGTTTAATTCATGAATATGAATTCTCAAACCAACCTACGTTAAAGTAGTTATGTATTCTCGTGTAGTCATTGTGGAATAATATTTCCTTATTTTTTTAAGTTAAGTGAAACCAGTGATATCGAGAACCAGAAACTAAAAATATTTAATTCAACTACGAGATGACAGGTTTCCATGGTATCGACTATTTTGTATCGCATTCAAAATATTGAAAGACATGATATAAAGATATTTTCATCATAAGTAATAGGTCAGAATGGTCAACCTCTACATTTCGAAACACAATTCATTTGAACCAAAGAGTAACAACAAAGATATTTCTTCGACATTTTCTTAGATAGGTTTGATTCTAACTATACCTGGTTCTGACGTAGCCTATCGGCCCTAATATATCTAGGGATCTCTGAGATTGATCAACATTTACAAATTCCCTTGAAGCTATACGATACTGAAGTTATCAGTCAGGATCTAACTTCAGAAGAAAGATTACGTTTAAAAAGAGGGCATACGAGCGTCTGTACATCTATTCCACTGAAAGAAGCCTACAATGTAGCATAATATAGTCTATTTATTGGGGATCAAAAATTAGTTCTCTAGAATTCAATCATCACTCCCTTTCACTTGTCTGTAGGGAACATAGATTTCTATAATTGGGCTGATATGAAATATGTTTAGTGGAATCTACTTTTGTAGTTCATTTAGTTGAGATAAATTGATCTCCCATGAGTTATTCTTAACTCAAAGCAGCTTTAGCTTCTATGTTTGCATTTGTTTTAGCTTACGTGCTTAGGAGCACTATGTTTTGGATTCCATAATATGTCGTTTTCCCGTGTGATTCTCATGTTGATATTAATGGACAACATTTGTTGAATTTTATTTTACTTATTTTACTATTTTGTTCTCCGTTTCTTTTCATTACATATGTCTGAAGACTATAACTATGGAATAGTCTTACAACTTTATTTGGAAATCCATAGATTCAGGCTTTTTTAAAGATATGTCATGTCGTGAGTATTGTTTTAAAATATATGTTTCTATTAGCATTTCGGGGCAATTGCTTCCCGTATTTTGTTTCTGGTACAGACGGTTAATCTATAAGCTTTTAACACTAAGCTGCGCTTCTTAACACACAAAAATGTTTTACTTTAGCAAGTACTATTTCTAGGTATTGAGAATTAATGTACAACAGTTACTGTGTACATTTAGCTGTTCCCATGACGGTTTATGGACAAATTTCTAAGAGTTTTCAAATCTAGTATTTGACGGTTTCTTGTAGAGATATGCATCTGTTTATTTGTACCGCGAACAATATATAAGGTTTAATTATTTCATACTCGTCTTTTGTGCCTATTCGTTTCTGTAGTTGGTTTGCTCTCTGTTTCGTGTTGGTTAATACCCACTTATAATATTTGAGTGTGTGATAAAGCAGTAACAGAGTACACAGTAGTTGGTTGTTGTAATGTTTTCTCTCTAATTTGTAGTTTTGGGGAAAAAGAGAAACACGAGCGTTTAGGAAACCCCCTCACTCTCTGTTCTGAACATTTTAGAGTAATCCTGTTCGGGAGATGATAGGGCGTTTGCTTGTAGGAGGTTTTAAGGACAGGATCGCATGATCGCATATGATAACTATCTATACAGAGATTTATTATTTTATACTTCGTAATTGCTGGTCTTTACTAAGTATAGCGAGTGATGAATCTCCTGTCTCTTTAGACGATATTTTTCGTTATGTGCCTAAGCTACAAGTTCCTTTCAAGCGCGTATATTCTTCTCCATTTTCCCATATAGTGTTTGAGAGGAGAGTCTTAATTGGATAGGGCGCAAATATTTCGTTGGAGAAGCTTTGGTGCACTATTTCATGGTTTCTGAAGTCTGATTAGAAGTTCACCTTATTTAAGTGTTTATTTGCTTAATAAGTAGCTCACAAATCTCTATTTCAATTTAATTAATTTTCCTTTTTTCATACAGTAAAGCATCACTATATTTTAACGGAGGTTTTCGAAATCCTTTGGGGTGTATCAACGGTACGTGATTCTACTCAGTGTTCGTCAAGTTTTAGCTCTGTTAATTGTGCTTGCTAATAATCAAAGAAGTTTAGTTGGTGGCGTTCGTTGACATCAAATTTGTTTTTAATAACTGAATGTTAAGTTTTGAGAGTATATTATTAATGAAAGTTAGTTTGCAGTAGCCGGTATCCACCAGAATGCAATCCCCAATGAACATACATTAATACGTACGTAAATAATGGAAAGTGTCGAAATATCTCTCACAGACAAAACAACGAACACGAAGGAAAAAGTGTGGTGCAGTGAACTGAAGCATAAGCGCGGGCACCCGCTCACAACGACCAGGATCACAGATTCCATGAAACAAATTGATTGGGAATATACTTTACCAAAAACCTGTAGATTATGTCCTATGAAGCTTACCAATCTAGCTTGGAGATTATTACAATTCTACAACTAATTAATATCAACAAAACATTTGCTAGTATTCTCACTTTCTGGGAACTAAATTCAAAATTGGGTGGGTGTACGTGGAAATTTCCAGTATTTCTTTCGTTTTCGACTAACAATTTCGCTCCAGAATGTGGGTTGTCATAATATCATAGAATCATCTGGCAGAATATCTGGTATGATCTAGACCAGCGTGCAGGAATAACAGGAACAACAACAACGACAATGACATTGGAATAATAGTAACAGTATGACAAATCTCTCTTCAAATAAGTACAAATTTTGTTTTTAAAATTACTGATATCAGACATCGACTAAGCTGGGACAGGCGTATGTCATAACGTTGATACCACCCACATAATAAATTTTACTTTAAAATTGACATGTTAAAAAGCAAAAAAAAAGCACAGTTGTTAAAGTCATGATTTTAATAATTTATATCCACTTCGTTTCAACAATATATGCATTATCTTAGATAAGAAGAGGTATAATGTCAATTGTTAATAATCAATTAGCTATAAACTCAATATTCTTTTGAAAAAACACGAATGTTTCAAATGAGATAGACAGTGTTCAAGAACTAATGCACAACCAATAAAATCGTTACATTCGATGCGTTCAATTGCGATAGCTGATAAACTTTGAAATCAGTTTACTCGAAAACGAATATACCGCTCTTGTATCGTTTTTTTCTATGGTCGGCATATATGAATAAGGTTTGTCTATAGTATCACTTAATTCCTGTTTTGAACATCCCTTTGACTATGAAAACCGATTTATAAGACTTCACAGAATAGCATCACATGGCAAATAAAACTAATGTAATTCAACTAAGTATAACCAGTAAAGTGTCGTGAAAACATCAGGACAGTTCCACAAGATATACGTCCCGCTGGTGGCCATTCAGCTAAATTTATTTTCTGAGAAATACATTTCCATTGGATTTCCTTTGTTTTACATTAAGAATTAAAGACACATATCGACACAAAAAACAGATTTCCCATACTACTTGATAAATAAATAATGAAAAGATCTTAGGTTGTATTTAGCTATACGAAAAAAGAATAATTTAATCGCGGTATAATCAGGGTATTGTGCGGTCCACGAATATTGGAATAAGTTATTTCAGAGACAGGATTTTCCACACAATAACATTTTGAGGCATTTAAGAAATTTTATATAATTCGAAATGGGACCAAACTGATCCAGATATTTTTCTGTCAGTTGTTAACAAGATAATGGGGAATTATCACATTGCAGCAGACCCTAATAACTAACCATGTTGTTCATACATAGACGTTAAGAAGTCCTGTTTCTGTAATAAACTAACAAACAGCTCTAAAACGTAACTTTTGACTCATTTATTCTTGCATGTTTCACCTATTTTTCTACGGTAAATGATACATGAAGTTGAAATAAAACGAAGTACAGACACAAGAAAAAGAAATGTGAGTAAATAATAAATCTTAGACAGTGAACCAATAAATTGTCTGAGTGAAAGTTAACTTTCCAGTCATTTATTGTGACACTTCTAGCATATTCTTGTACAAAAATAATATATGATGTTAAAATGTGTATTGCTTTCCACAATTAGTGACAACATCCTCTTGGTTCAGGAGTGTAGTAAAACTGATTGCGGTTTTTCGGTTATTGTAAGTTGACGCTGGGTTGTAAGCCTACATAATCCCTCGCTACTAACTTATCTGTCCGCGAAAAGTTAACATATTCTAAAACTTTGTTTCCGACTTTATAAAAAAAATATCGCGCTTATACTCCACTCATTTTAACCATTCTTGTGTTTTCCATTTCATTGAAAAGGTACACATGTCTTACCTAGTTCCACCTCTGGCGTTATTAACTATCAACTGATATCTATGGGCATAGCCAAGAATGTCGTTAAAATGTTACATTCAGAAACTGGACAGTTCCCGGAGAATTTTCCGGTTTTTGTCCAGCATTTCAAATCTTATACCACAACATAAAAGAGTTACCTGATTTTTGTCTAAAATAACAGCTATACTTTTGAACAAACGTATTTATCGAGGGTTAACAAATCATGCTTCGAATATAACATTTTCGTTATTCGAAGTTGCTGCTGTATATTTATTTTAAGGAACAAATGACAGATTTCCAGTTAATACTTCGTAACAAGACAATTTGGCTCTTGATATATTTATAACGAAACTTGAACTTTAAAGTCCACATTTTTTCCTTTGTATAATTTGTTAACAAAATATAGGTTAATAACTGTAGATAGTAACTACCAACGGCTAACCCTGAACAAATACAGGATTCAACACTAAGAAAAAATGTGGAGAAGTAATGTTGAAATAAATTATTCATTTCCGTTGGCTAAAGATAATTGTTTTGACAAACAGTAAATTTAAAAAAATGCTGAGTAACTTCCTAAGTAGAACAGTTATATAAAATTACAGCTCTGAAAAAGTATATGGTAACCTGATCAAAGTCAGTATTTTTTTTCATTTTTCAAACGTTGGACTATGATTTGACTTCGTCATATTGCTGATATTTTTCACTTAGAAAACTTTTACACTGTGCTATATTTCTGAATTTGAATTCACGATTTAAACATATATGAAAATCGTTGTTTATTTACTTGCAGTAACTCTCGAATAATTGTCATATAGGGCTACTGAGAACTCCTGAGAAAAATGGATTCAGGTTTGAATAGATGTCTCGTTCCTCCTTAAGTCAAGCATGTTTGTTCGACAACTTTAAATTAATAGTATGTTTTAAAATATTTTTATCCGCTGTATGTGAAAATTACAAAACGTTCTTTCCTTCCCCAACGATTGACTAATGGGGAGCATTTTTTGTATTGCCTAAGTTATTGACACTGTGATCATAATCTAATCTCAATTTGACACTATTTTTAATAAGAATCCTCCTTTTTAGGTAGGATCACCAATATAGACAAGAGATGGTAAAACACCTTACAAATTGCAAAGCAAAGTTACTACCTATGCAAAGAATACTATTTTTATGTGACTAAAATTACACCACTCCACCGTAATAATGGATCTTAACATTTTCCAACTAATTTTAGGTTGTAAAGTAGTGTTATTTTTATCTGTTAGTATTTGTAGATCCGCTCCATGATAATCCGTTCACGTTTCTTCTGCTTTTAACTTCTTTTTCTTACATTTTGGTGGAGAAGAAAGACAACAATGGATATAATATAAATGAAACAGTTTTAATTCAAGAAACTAATGTAAATAAATTTAACTTATCCACTTGCTAAAGGGAACCATAAAATAGCTACTTTCTGCCATACAAACGAAAGAAAGTCTAAAATGTTCCCCGGTTCTGGCGGTGTTCAATAACCAGCATAATAAGTATTACTATAAGTGTTGTTGGTTTGTCTATGTACTTAGTGATCAAAGTTTCCTTGGAAAATACACTTTATTAAAGGATATATTATTTCTAGGGCCCGGAAGTTGAGGAAAAATCCTTTTTCTTATGACTGCCCGAAGACCAGGCTTCACATAATATATGTTCATTTTGGCTCATTGTAGGCCAGAAAATGGCGGTTTTTATTTGTCCTTTTTGCCTTTTTTTATCGTTTTTCTGCTTATTGGTCCTTTTCTTTACATTTTATGGGTCTTAACGGTTTTCTTTGCACCTCATATTTAGACTACATATTTACTGGTCATTCTCAACTCGAATCACCACCACCTCTTGAATATATTTTCTTTAGTAAAAAGAAATATCAAAAGATAAAAACATTCTCCGGCGGCTGAAGCAGATAAGACCAGAGACACCTGTAAATATCACAAGTTAGATAAGGAAGTGTTGCGCCGTGACAATGAATTCCAGTAGGGAGTGAGGGTTGGAAGGTAAGATTTCCGAAGCTTAATTTCTACAATTCTAGTGTGTTTAAGCAAAATATCATCCTAGTTACGCTAGTTTCAAAATTCTGAGTGGATTCGAAGAATTTATTCTCGGTGATAAAAATCGTTCATTTTACATTCCCCAAGTATTTTTTTTTCACTTACTTTTTTCATCAAACACAGATTTTTGCAAGTTATCTTAATATATAAATCTTACCTTCCAACCCTCACTCCCTACTGGAATTCATTGTCACG
>JAGDQP010021329.1:13544-31893 GCA_022664845.1 Lepisma saccharinum
ATATATATATATATATATATATATATATATATATATATATATATTGTCTTGTACCAAAAGGCTACGGGCTGCCCAAGGGCCGAACTGTTGGGTGGGACGCTGCCGTCAGGCGGGCAGGGAACCTAAAAAATTAAATTTTAGAAAGTATTTTTTGCTTTTTCCTGTACAGTTTAATCTTCGTTTTCCACCACGGATAAAAGGGAATTTCGTAGCACTCGGGTGCGTCTTGTATATTTAGCGCTGGATGGCGGGAACTTCGCGCAGAATATAACGGCTTCTTGCGGCTATATTGCAACTCAGAATCGCATTAGTACCCGCCCGTCCCTCTTTTTGAAAAATGCCCTTTAAATTATTAAAATCACTGTAATAAAATGTAAACTATAGGCTAGGATTAGGAAAGGGCAACAAGTTCCGGATAACAATTTTGCCTTGGTCCAGTAAAAAGTAATTTTCATACGTCGTGCTGGTCAAGGCTGCCGAATTCACATCCGGCGGGGAAGTCATTTTGTTCTTCGCCTACAATTTAAAGAATATTTTTTAAAAAAATATTTTTTATTGCGTGCCAACTTATAAACGGATCAATTACAATTTCCGGGTGTTACGGGCCAATGTAGTGTCCAGGGCTCCTCCAAAAGTATTCAAAATATTGGACAACAGAAACAATAACAAAATGCAAGTAGAAAAACAAAACAAACTATTCTTTGATATAGTTTCTTCCCAACTCTATATTGTATAATACCAGAAGTTTGTATTTCTTAAACATTTCGTTCATTAAATATGTAGTTCTAATTGGATCACATTTTAATCTCCTTTTTTCAGATTTTAGGCCCTTTTATAGTTTGTTTATAGGTCTTTTTTAGGCAAATTTAAGGTCTTCAACTTATGGGCCCTAGTTATTTCTGTTCTTTAACATGCTTCAATGAGGGACAAATTATTTGTCACTAAACAAAGATGGATGGGGTGGCAACAACATGTAGTTTTATATTTTATCACGAGGGATATACTATCGCTCGAATAAATATCTGCTGCTGCCCATATAAATCGGCACTGATCAATATAGACATCGGTTACCGACATGAATCGATATTGTTCCCTGATTAATGCTCTATTTTTTTATTTATTTATATTGAACAAAAATTCCTAAAATAAATTTATTCCTTTCATAATACTTACTCTAGTTTTAGAAAATAGGCAAATTAATACTGATTAAACGATGTTGGTCCCACATCAATTGAGGTGGGGTCAAACCGGGCTGCTTTCCTGCCTCCATTAGCGAAACGGGAAGATATGAATCTCATCAGTGGACAAGACCTAGCGTGTGATACTAGAATGTGACTTGAAATAGTCATTTTTGACTTTGAAAATACTTTGTCGAACTAGTATGGACGAATACCCCTAGCAGTATATGTATTATACAAAACGACCTGACTAGTTAAGGTATGTGCCTACGAAGTCTTTGTAAAGCCTACTTTATAATCCTATAGAGAAGGAAATCTCATTACAGAAATATATTTTTAGACGTAATGAAGTTTTATTCGACAAGTGACACAAATTGTGGATGTAAATTACAGTCTCAATATTAAGCTTTCACTGTCCTTAATGTTAAATTCTTAACTGCAGTGAGAAGAATATGTTAGAAAGATAGAAATCAAAGAATTTCGAGATACAAGGAATTCGGACGGCAGAATATGCAGTGTTTTGAACTCGGCGAGGATGTGCCTGCTTTTTTAGGAAAATCATTGGGCAGAATTTCGAATAAAGAAACAATCAAGAAATTCTCGTTTCATTTTTGTGCGGTAATTGGTTATAAATGTGTTCGATAAAGGACATGTTCAAAGCTTCGTTTCGCCACATAGAAACACGTGGTCGAACGAACTGGTCATGGAAATCATGTGTTTTAATTTTGGAAAACATTAAGGGTATCTATTTTGTGTGCGGTTTCGGTGAAAATCTTGTCCGTAAAACGTTATTCAGTTTAATACGGTCTTGTACTTTGTCTTGTAATATTTATTTATAATTCAAAGAAATAATTAATATTTAAAATAATAAATTTTAATGTTACAATGTATTGTAATATTTAATGTTGTTTTGTATTTTGTGTCTTGCTTTTTATTAGTATACATTTATTTCGTATATATACATAAATGTAATTATATATTTATTTTGTATAATAATGTAATGTATTTTGTCCAAAGTGTTGTTTAGCTCCGACAAAGCTAAGGATAATTCTGCTTCAGTGAATTTAATTTATGGCATTTGGAATCTCTATATAGCCCAATTATACTTCCATTGCGTTTTCATTTTACTAAAAATACTGGATTTTCAACGTCGCATTAGAGGTAAGGTCATGTTTTGTATCGAAGAGTAAAAGTTTATGAAACTCCTTTTAAATTTGTCTCACAATAACGACTGCAATATTCTGCTAAGTGCCCCAGCGTACTATTGTCTGTATTGCCAATCGAAGCAAAGTATATGAAACAAGAATCGAGTAGTACAATTGAAAGTGAAGTGCATAAAATAAAACACTTCGTCCCTTTTCGTTACTATCGTAATGACATACCTATCATAGAGCTTACTTCTTTGTATATGTACTTAAATGATAACCTATCATTCGAAATCTCTTTCTGATACACCCCTGTATTATTTAAATGGAGTATTGACAATTGTAGCAATATAATGACATATATACATTTTGTCAGGAAAGTCCTGCACCAAACTGAAACCACCCATTGAGTGTGGCTGGGGAGCAATTTGAGATAGGGAACTGTGAATAGACATTTCAATATCAAGCTCTGATTGGTTAAAATAATCCTATGGTGCTGAGATTTGATTACTCGTCTAACTGCATAAAATATAATCATAAGAAACTCTGTAAAATCTTAAGTACGTGTTTTTGTATGAAATATTTAATGTTACATCTTACACATTTAATATATGTTTGAAACAGCATATAAACACGGAATTAGTGGTAAGTAATAAGTCTGTAAAATCAGTTATTTGTTCAAAATTAAAAGTAATTTTAAAAGAGTAGTTCCCCTCAAAACGTACAATAGTTTTCACTGCCATCCACTCGGCGCCAAACTTTTAGTTAAGGTCGAATAATACCGTTATGTAAAGTGTTGAGTAAACCATTGGACGTATGAAATATTACAATGTAATATTGAGAAAATGCTTTTATTAGCGATGTTTAGTAACACATTATTTCAATTTTATCTTCTACTGCGAGCCTTGTCCGAATTATAGTTTATCTAAGAAAATAAGAAACATTTTGTGTGCATATAAAACTTGTACAAGAATCTGCTAAAGTATAGAGCAAATATAATAGGACACGCAAGTATAGAGGCTTTACTATTTAACAGGGTGTTTGTGACGGAGATATTTGACAGGATACATCATATCGCTTGATAGACAAAAATGCTCTTTTCAAATTGTTTGGTTTATGCTTGCTTTGTAATTACAGTTTGATTAATAAACAAAATGTATATAAATTATTTTCGACACTGGATAGAATAAATGGAAAATGAAATAACTAATCAAAATTTTTTGATTCAATTTCCATATGAGGAATACAAGGGAAACAATCAAAGCCACATTTTGAAAGTAGTGAGAAAACCCGCATTTTAAGGTGTATGCACTTGAAGTTACATTTATTTTTGGCCTTTAAGCACTTTGACGTAAGTAGACTGATAATGCGCTAGGACACCAAAAGTAAATTTAAATTCAAGTGCTTGCATCTTAAAATGAGTGTTTTCTCACAACTTTCAAAATGTGACTCTGATTGTCTCCCTTCCGTGCTCTTCATATATTTTCATGAAGAAACAATAAATTAATGACTGACATAACGTATTTTGCTTCAAAGGCCGACGAGGGAACCCATTAAAAGTCAACTTTTTTTTTTTCAAAATTAGTGCAATTATTTTTTTTATTATTCAGACAAAAAATTATTCAAAATTCTAGTTCATATAGACAAAGATATTCTTCTGGAGTATTAAAAGAAATATCCAGTATTGTTTTAACGAAAGTAATTTTACAGTTACATTTCCTTGAAAATGTCAGAACATTTTGTGATCTAAGTGGACAGAGGGTTGAGCAAAGTTTACTCTATTTTCAGTTAAAATAATGACGAATGTGGTAAACAAAAGAGCAGATGTAGAAGTTATAATTGTCCAAATTAAGGTAGGGGGCCTAAAGAAAAAATACTTTTCATCTTGGTCGTGTGAATGAACGAAAAAGAGGGTTTCCGTTAGTAGAAATCGTTGTTTCAAAGCGTGTCTTCTAATACTAACGTGGTATTTGAATTTGAATATTTATTTTAAGACTTTTGTCAACTTTGGGTCAGGCCGAATGGATGATAATATGAAAATTGATAAATTGAAGCAAGGGGGACGATACTTGACAATCCCCATAAAATCCACGCACACGGTGTTTGTCCACTACAAAGCCCAAATGGCACAACCCGGGATCCAACACGGCACTGCACAAGCAAGACGTGAGAACTGTACCACTGATCCACCGCGTCCTCTAACTTGGTATCATGAGGCACATAAGATCTCTGTCCACACTAAGTAGTCAATCATAATTTATATTTCTACCATTCCATTTGTAAGTGTTACAATAGACTGTGATAAAAGAGCTGGATTTTGTGTTGCATGTCAGATATTTCTTTTTAATACTTTTGTATGTTTAAAGATATGATGCGTGCTCAAACGTTTTAAGAATTTAAGATTTAGTCCGTGAAGATTTAAGATGTGAAACAGGTTACACGTAATAAATATAGTAGTAATATTTCTAGGTTCAGTGTTTCCTGTGGGAGTTCACCCCAATCCTCGGAAGCACCCCGAAAAATAATTTTTTTGGTCAAAATTCGACAGAAACCGTGCAAAATTCAACTTACACCCCCCCCCTCCGAACTGAAAATCCTGGCGGAAGTCCTGTCTAGGTAAATGTTTTACAGAATGTTATTACATTTATTAGTCTTCCTATGTAATCCTAATATTTGCTATAATGCTTCCCAATTTACAAGCCAAAATCGAATCTTAATGATTAATTCTTATTAGTAGTTTATCTAATGTTTAAAATCAGAAGAGTGTAAGCCAAAATTTAAGGGCGTATTAAACTAATTTTAGGCTTTCTATAGTTTTCCTGTGCACAGATTATATGCAGATTGTATCGGAAAATTGGGGGAGCTCGAAGAATCTATACTTCAGATTTGCGTTCAAATCGAGATTTTTGAGACAGTTATAGAACCTTACTTTTACGGTAATTTTGAACTACATGAAACCAGAGCTTAAGACACACTACGAAAACAGATAAAGATAAACTGACTTCAAATTTAGTCTTAGATGCCATGGTTTGTCAGGACGTTTTAATCTGGTAACTCTGCAGCCTTTTCTTAAAGTACTTTTGCACTTCATACACTAAGTACATACTGCACACTAGCCTCTATGCAAAATACGTGAAGAGAAACTGATCTCAGATCTAGCTTCATATACCTTCCCGAATTTAATATGGAAAGGGTTCTTTCAACATGGTACTTATATTCAAAAACTGGAATATTGCAAAGCACTGAAAGAGAGTACAAAAAGTTTGCAGTGGAACATGTGCTGACAGAAGGGAGACAGCCTTCCATTCCAATGCACAGTGCTGCCACCTCAACCCAAACTTTTATATATATATTTAAAATGGTATGAAGGTTGAATATGAGTCATGATAAACAAAAATGTTCATATGAACAAAGGTCGAGTCCTGCTTCGTTTTGGAGATACACCAAAGTCGACGCCTAACAATGGGAAGAAAATGAGTAATTCTCAATTAATCAGAAACGACGCATTGAATGAAAATTTCGTTTGCGGAATATTGTTTCCAACAAGATGGTGGATATCAGGAGTGAAAACATCATATCACCAGATTGTCAGTGTTGTCAGCCAGGTATAAGATTTATTTATAAACGGCACTACGTTGTGTTATTAGGTTCTTGGTATCCTATAATAATGATAAACAACATACGTATAGTACACATCGTAGTGTTGCAAACTGTGGATGGAATAGTCTAAGGCATCATTTGGTTGGTATAAGGTTGCGAAAACTCTTCTGCCTTACTCACAGTTTTCAACACTGCTGTGGTCGATTTACATATATTGTTTATCATTACAAGAGAATACAAAATATTGCCATTTCGACAATTTAATTATACCGGGTTGGCAACACTGACAACCTGGTAACATGATGTTTTAATTCCTACTATCTACCATGTTAGAAACAAATTTTCGCAAACGCAATTTTCATTTAATGCGTCTTTTCATTCAATGCATTGAGAATTATTCATTTTCTTCCCATTATTAGACGTTGACTTTGGGTTCTAAGTTTGAAACACTCTCCAAAAAGAAGAGGAATTCGTCCTATTTTCATATGAGCTTTTGTTTATCATGACTCATACTATGACCTCCGCAAGTATTGAACCTTCATACCATCAGAAAAAAATATGTTTATCTTGGGCTGGTAGCACTGAACACGCGACATTACTTCATTGTGCATCTAAGGCTGTCTCCCCTCTGTCAGTACATGTTCCACTGCACACTTTTTGTATTTTCTTTCAGTGCTTTGCAATATTCCAGTGATTTGATTTAAAATGGGACAACTCTCGAAATTTGAATTGCTCACAGAGGCGTAACAGTTGGTTTCCGAGCAGGGGTTCCCTATCTCTAATTTCTCCCCATACCCCCAAGAATCGTTTCAGTTTGGTGCAGGACTTTCCGGACACCCTGTGTATAACTAGTTTCATATCGACGATTTCTCGACCATCAGTCAGATAGATTTTTCACATTCTAGCGTCATCGCATTGTATCAGCTCCACCACTGAAAAACAACCGATCAGTACAATAAATAGTCAATAACTCGCTCAGTGTAAAGAAATTATATTCATAACACCTTAAAACTCATCGTACCGTTACTCATAACTGATGGTTTTGATATAAGAGACTTCATGTTTTACCTATCAGGTTTTTGTATCCTAAGTGTGCTGCAAGACAAGAAAAGGTTCTTTACGTGAGGACACTTTATTCGCAAAAGTAAATACATGTGTAAACATTAAAGTGAATTTTTGGTCTGATCGAAAATCGAAGTTTAGTAATATCTTGGGGCAATCATATTACTTTCGTAATGTTGGGAAAATGAAGAAGTTATATGAATTATTACTAACTGTGTTATTCGCTACCACTGCAATTTCTGACAGAGGTTACACATACATCAGCAGCAATGACAAATTGGAAAAGGTATTCACGGTATGGAAGAAATTTGAAGTGATGGATCTTTGAGAGACAGGATACTCAATAGGCGATCAAGGACAAAAACTGACGAGAATTTAGCAGCAGCACTTGTGATAACCATTGATAAAATCCCGATACACAGTGCCCGACAAGTACATAAGATGTAAGCTGTCAGGTCCCTACGACGGGTTCTTTATGAAAAGGCATAGTGTCGTGCAAGCTGGAAATGTATCAACACTTAAGTAATGATGACCCAGAAGAACAGTTACAGTTAGCTCAATGATCGGGCATTGATAATAAGCTCTTTTTATTGTGTGTGTTCTTAGTGATGATACTCTCCCAATGTCTAGGTAAAAATATATAACAAAAACACTATTATTAGTATGATGAAAACCAATCATCAACATTAGAGTAGTGCACGTAGTGGGACCAGATCATGATGTGATGTGTAACCTTATCCAACTTAATAAGGTTAATTGCTTCCAACTTAACTTGTAAACATAAAAAGTAGACTTCTTGATGGCTATATTTATATGTTTCGAATACAACTGCCTAATGAGTACAGAGCTATGCAAGTGCTTTGAAAGTTCTTGCACGGCGGAATGTTACATGTATTAAAAGATATCGAAAACTATCAAATAAGAAGAAAGATGTAAATATAGTTTTTGAATATTATATAATAATTCTGAGGTTCAGTGAGTCACGGTGATTGTTACTTATCAGGTTGTATATTGAGGGTTAGGTTGCAGAGTGGTTGAATATATTTCACGCTTATGTTTTTTCTATGTCTTCTTTGCCGTATATTAAAATAGCATAATGATATTGAATATGTCTCATATCTGTTCTGGAAACATTCGAATATGAAAATGATTGACATTAAAAATATTAATCTTTGAACCACATCAAAGTCCTTGTGTGTGGCACATATTTTTGTGATAATGTGATGTCTGAATTTCTGATTACTCTATTTCTGTGACTGGTGAGTGTTAGCCAAATATCAAATTCATGTAAAGTGAATATTTCCCCGTGACTATGATCACCTAGAACATCGAGTAGCTGTATATTTCAATTATACCTTTTGTGTTCCGTGATAATTTTATCTCCTGTACCCCACGCGGTTTTCAGCTTTACAATATGACTCTGTGCTTCATGTCGCTATGCTTGGGAGGAATAAATAAATTTATGGTATAAATTGCTTTCATGGTACCATGTTTCATAGCTTTAACATTAACTTTGAATCGAAGATTTCCCTCAACGTTCAAGGCATGCGTCCCGATGGTGCTTACTCAAACTATCTGGTTGTTAATTTACCCACCGCTTTTCTCTGACTAATGATTGCCAATAACAGTTGTCATATTTAGCCATTGCGGATGCATTAGGCGCTAATAGGTGCTCAAAAATGGAACTCAAACAAATATATCTTGTTGTTTCATTAATATAAAAGCACATGAGGTAAAAAACACAACACATGTTAATGCTGAAAATTGTCGAATAATGATATGTTTTCTTGAATATCGGAGATAAAAGGAAACGTTGCATGAAATAGTAATTATGACCTGATTATTAAATTATGTTCTCCCGGTTTATAACGACAGAAAAATGAATACAAACTTAAGAGCTACGTACTTTATGACCATTATCGAGAGAAAATATTTTGAAAGAAAAATCGATGCTTACTGTCAAAACCGCCAAAGCATTTTGAGGTTTCACTCACAGAACAAAAAACATATATAACATATTTGCCTTATGCCATTACTAGTCGAAAGAAATGTTTATCCATACATTTTTTACAGTACATGTAAACAGTTCAAAGTGGACATATTGTTTTAGAGTTGGTTTGAGAAACATTTTTATGTAGTTGGGGTGAATACACTACCCAATTGCAACTAGATATTGGATCATTATTGGTAAGGTATGTAGTAAGTCAGCAACATCGCCTTTTAAATTGTCACACGAGCTGTTTCTTAGTTACAGTGAGTTATTTCGCTTCGATTAAATACACAGGTTGTATCTCCCACAACGAAACAGCTAAGTGAGGAACCAACGAATCTCCCTCCTTTCCCATACATATAATATGCTGCTTACGTGTCAAGCACACAAGATATTTAGCATCTTTGTAGCAATAGAAATGTAAATATTGAGATCAGACTAGAGCAACATTGGGTTTTGGGTAATTAAATATAATTGGTGCTCTCCATTAAAGGTGTGTGTTTATATTTACTTATTTCATGACAGTCTTGTTTGATACAATAGTAAGAATGCACAACATACTATAAACTGATTATCGGTGAAAATAATTTATTTCTAAAATATAACAAAACACATTGTGCTGTCGACAAGTTTCGTCCAATTGGCTGGAAAGAAATCGGGAAAGTGGATGAATTGAATGTCACTAACAAAACTTGGAAGCCCTTCCGTCTCCAAAGTATTTAAGCAACGAATACTTATATCCAGGCTCAAATTTATATTATCTGTAATAGTCGCAATCGAAACCCTGATAATAGTAGAGAAAATGTCTTAGTATTTTTGCTTCAACATTTTTGGAAACTGAATGTTTAATTTGTTAGTCATGTTTCATTCAACTAGTTACCTGACTTTTTCCAAGTAACTGGACGAACATTTTAATAGTATTAAATCTAACCTTACCTAATCTATATTTGGACTAATTACATACAGGATTACAAATAGGAAATGAATGGAAAGTAGTGTTGTCTTCGTAATATAGTTTCCTCATTTATCACTGACGGGTTCATATGGGAAGGGATGCAATTGACATTAGAAAATGAAAATCTTCGCCTTCATTTCATAAATATTACATTTTATTCGTAATGTTCGAAAACATAATGTAAGGTGATCGTAGTTTGGACATACGATATACAATTTGTACTAGTATGCCGGCATGATTTACTACCGACTACGGAAAGAATGCAATTCAAGCTATTTCCATTGCCATACAATTAATAGAAATAATTCAATAGCAATATTACGATCCGAAAATACCACTACTGCACTTTGTACACTCTGTAGAAAAGTCTGTTTAAAATAAAATCACAAACTAACTTAAACGTTAAACAGTCACCTTCACAGCATACTAGAAAGGTTTTTATTCTTGCATTTTTCTATACTTGGTTTCATTCAAGTAAACTTGGTAATAAATTTGTTATCCAAACTTCCAGAAAACAACAATAAATTCCTCTGATAATATTTGTTTTTTCAACACAGAAAAATTGTACACATGACGCTATTCGATAAAATCGAAAATTTTGTCTACATATATTTTAATTTGAAGTTTTACCGACAGAGACAAAGTGTACGGCAACTGTTGAAATATCAAGCAAATGGCGATAAAGTACGGGAATGATGACGGGTTATCCAATTCAAACTCATGTATAATATGACATTTTATTGGTACATGGAGATATTATCATCCAGAAGGATACAAGGGAAGAACGATCAAGATCCATTTTTGATAGTTGTGAATAAAAACACATTTTAAAGTGTAAATACTTGAATTTAAATCTATCATTTACTCTAGGTATGTCTTCGACCTAAAGCAAAGATGCCCAAAGCAAAAATAACTAAGTTCAAGTGTTTACACTTTAAAATGATTTTTTTCCTCACAACTGTCAGAAATGTACGTTGATCGTTCTTCCCGTGTACCCTTCAATTCTACAAATATATTATTGCTTCAGTTTTTAACAAAGATTGTACTTTTACTTCATGGGAAAGTTATCAGAGATTTGATTTCTATTACAAGTATTTTAATGTTTATTATATTTCACTTGCATTTACTATGTGTCTATATTTTTTTTAAACATGACGACCAGAAATGACAACAAAAGGATGTTACTTCTATTAAATAATGAATTTGAAGCGAACTGTAAGTTAAATATTCATTGCCGTAAAGATAGTATTAGGACTTTATTATTTAACGTGGCATTCATGACTTAACCACGCTAAGATGCATCCTTGACTTTTGGCTTAAAAATTTTTCATAAATTTAGTTAAACTATAAGTCCATAAGATTATCATTTTATTGAAGGCTTTACTAAATTTAAGGAAATATGCTTATCGAAACAAAACAAAAAACACCGATATTTTTTAAAGCAAGTTAAATTTTAGATCAGTTGATAATTTATTTCAAGGATGCAAATTAAGAGCAATGGTTTTAAAAACTCCGTAATGTAGAGTATTCTTCTGCAAGTATCATTGCAATATGAAACTGAACGATGTTCTTTATAGGTATATTGAGGTATTCAAGTCTCCGCTTGTTAATTGTAATTTACAGTGTTGCGTCATTGCTTTGCCTTATCTGTAGTCAGTAAATCTTGAAACAAATTTTATTTACAGTTTACTATAAAGTAATAAAATAATAACAGTGAATGAATTTTGAAATACTAGCTTTTCATTCTCTTGCAGGATCTACTGCCCAAATATGATTGACAAAATAACAACTTTTATATTATTGAACTTTGTGATAATCGTACGATCGAGTTTTATTGTTTCAATCAATACAAAATATTCCATTGAAGATAATTTTATAAAGTGTATCAATTCGATCTTAGTGATGTATTTTAAAAGTTCAAGACAAATAGTTGTTTTCGAGACTGCAGATACGTATGTCCACGTCACGTATTATTTTGCTATGAATTTCACGAGTCAATCCAAATAACATGAGTCGATATGTTCTGGAGACTCTGGAAACATTCTCCGAAAGTAACAGACTCAGTGTAGACTACATTTTTCTAATACAAAACCCTGCCAGTATGCAACTGACAATGCAAACAATTTGGTCGTTCAAAAACAGAAACTCGCCAGCAAAAGTTATTATAGTGATTTCGAATACCAACATCTCTAATCATGATATCACTAATATTTTTCAGGTTATGCATCAACATGATATGGTGAATTCTATAATAGTTACATCTAGAATTGATCAAATAACAGAAAGGGAAGAACGTATCAGTGATTCACATCTGAATTCCATTCGTGTTTACACTTATTTTCCATTTTCTGAATACTACTGCAAATCCGTGGGCGAGTCAGTACTATTAGATCGTTGGCAAGAATATGCTTTTGTGGCTCGTGTAAATTTGTTTCCTAATAAGATTAAAAACCTCTTCCGTTGCACAATAAACATTGTAGCTTATTTAGTCCTTCCAGATGCATACCGTATCGTCAACGCTGATGGTACAGTGAAGTATGAGGGAAGTGTAGCGAAACTTTTGTCAGTAATTCGGGATACAGTAAATTGTACTTTCAAAATAAATAATCATTATGGCGAGGGATTGTTGACCAAAAATGGGACATTTACGCGAGACGTAATGGATTTACTTGGAGGCAAACATGAAGCCCTCTTTACAGCAACAAATACAACACAACATTTTCTTAAGTTCTTTGACTACATACTCAATGGCGACTTTGCTTACTTTGTGTGGATCGTTCCTCTGCCACAAGCCTATCCTCTCTGGATGAATGCCTTCTTTCGTTGTAACCATTTGTTTGGATCAGCACAGCGTTATCTCTTCTAGTTGTTAGTTTATATGTTCAAGTATTCAAGAACCTCAGATTTCATAATGTTTTACAGGTGTCTGATCATTCTCTCATTGAACCTCTTTCTGTCCTTTTGGGCATTTCTATACCTACTCATTCTTTACTACTTTCAGGGAGGATCATATTCATAACCTGGGTTATAGCTTCTTTAGTAATAACCATAAGCTGTCAGGCAGCTTTACTAGGATTTCTAACGAAGCCGAAAATGCACTCCAGAATTAAAATCATGGATGATATTGTGAAAGCAGGAATACCATTTGGAGGTACACCAAGTTTCCGTAGTGTATTTTACATGTCCAAAGTTATATCCAATAACTATCAATCAATGTATTGTTTATTCAATTGTTTCGAAAGAATTTCAGAAGGAGAGAGAGATTTGCTTTTTCTTTTATACATCATGCAGAACATTTAGTTTTTATCAGTATTTTAAAGGCAACTTCCGACGCATAATGTATAAGTACAGACAAAATTCTGATGCTTCCTGAGTCATTTTAATTGCTCCTTTCACGAAGTATTTTAGTCGTATTATAACTGCATGTTTTCAATCTAGTATTCAATTGAAATGGGAAAAGGAAATATCATATTTCATTCGTAAATTATTTAAGAAAAATAGGAAAATGGACTATGAAGAGGAAAACGTTATTGCCTTTTCTATGGATAACTTGATTAGCGCATATACATTACTTTCAACTGGTCTATGTTTGCATTAACGTTTTTTGTGATGGAAATTTTCACTAAAGTAATGAAGAGAGAAAATACGACAAACGCACAAGATAAAGTGTTTTCGTAAAATTTCAGCCTAAGACACCAAAGTCTGTGGAATTGCTAATTCCTTTTGCGATTGCAATTATGATGTTCTTTCATACATTCCCTCGTTTTATTAGGCAGTATGAAAATTCGAAATTTGAATGAAAATTATTGTTTTTTGACTGAGAACCATTTTCACTATTGAAGAAATTTACAGAAAAATAATAACTAATTTTGTTGTATCATAAGAAACCATTCGTAAACATGCGTTCAATCTAACATGTTGAGAAACACTAGTGCCCTAATATAAAACTGTAGAATTGTTAATGATTTTTCTTGTAATTGAGATTCGTCCGTCTTGCATAAGTATTTCAGAAATTAGAACTTAAAAAGGCAAATGCTAATGTACTTGATGTTCATTGAGAGAAACTTTATTGAAAAAAAAAATAGTTCGACACTCTGTATTTTCCTACTCTTTCATGAGAAAGGAGAAAGCCAAAACTCTTGGAAGTATTTCTGCCGTCATAATTACACCTGACAGATGTACTGAGCACAGCCTACTGTTCCAGCGATTTCTTGTTGAATTAAGGACTGGAAATCACTCTGTACTTGAATTAAAGACTGCAGATGAAATATGAAATTAATTTTTAATTCTGTTTCTCTTTTTGAAGATTGTAACATCTTGAGAAAATTTGATAAGCATCATCACCTGGCGCAAGGAATTTAGGATTACTGCAGTGGGGCACAACCAAATGAAACAACATCGGGTAATGTACCAAAGACTGAAGAATTGTGTTCCAGTTCGTGGTTCTTTAATTCAATTCAATTGAATTTAATTGAATTGCATTGAATTAGCCTTTATTGCAGGACCAAGTTCAGCATACATTTTCTCTTCTACTTAATCAACTCCAGTGTACAAGAAAATGCATATAAGAAAATAAAGAAAGACAAAAAGAAAATTAAACAAAAAGGGAATGGATTGAAGTAGAGAGGTTTTGTATCATTTTAGGTATGACCAATAGCACTATTTGTTGATCTTTGCTTTTGGAGCAGAAACTTCGTCAACTCTGTTGAAGTGTTAATACAGAATAAACTAAATATGTTAATGCTCTTCAGATGATCTCCATGACTAATGTAAGCTACCTTGCAATCGAAACAATTTTAACAGTTTCTGTTGGACACAACGTCTATTACTGAACTTAGCACAATTTAGTTGTGTTTAGACAGTCCAAAGTACATAGAGGCGAATGGATATAGTATGTACGAACAGCAAGTTGCTAGGATACATTTTTAGCCGATAAATTCACTTTTCTTGAGGCAATTGTCATTTTTCTTGAGGTGTTTGTCACATATCAGCATTCGGTGTTACAAAGGTTTGCAATAAATCACCCTTGCACTTCGGCAAGACCAATTTCTTCACTTCTCTCTACCTGTATTTACCACCAAAGACGTATTCTAAAGAATGAACGTTACTCCTATATTTTCGTCCTACTCATCTTCTACACCTTGGGTACGGTAAGCACAAATATTACTTATATATATATTCTGCATCATATAAGCTTTATAACCATGACTTATCGATAGTTAGGTGATTTTCAAAGTTGCGCCAATTGAGGTGCAATTTATTCCAATTTCTTGACCAGCATGGCTTGTTCATCGTGAAACCTACGCCATCTTGATTAACTTGTGATTGACAGATTTTGGTAAACGACAGTTTTTCTTTCAGTTACTCACTACATTCAGTTAATGCGTAAGTCGTTGAGATACTTCTGCTGCACATTTTTGGGTATTAGGGTAGTTTTACCAGTAAAATTGCTCGATTAATGATACAGATCTGCCATCTCCTGCATTTGCAATTAAATTTGCTATTTCAATATATTTACAGTTTTACAAGCATTGTTTGGTGCAATTCTAGTGGAACAAATTTAAATACATGGGAGCATATGTAACTAGCAAGAACGAAGTCACGGAAGAAATCAACTGTCTTTTAGAATTGGAAAATGTATGTTTGTATTCAGCTCAGAAACTCCTAATTTCGCGATAAATATGATAAAGATGAAATTGAAAATATACAGAACAATTATTTGTCGGTAAAACTGTACGGTTGCGAAAGTCGGAGAACGACATTGGCAAATGAATATAGTTTCCTTGTATTCGAAAACAAAGTTTTGAGAAAGATATAAGGGAGCAGCAGGAAGTGATGACCGGAAAATGAAGGGGACCATATAATGAAGAACTCCACGAACTGTATGAGTCATTCGATATTATATGAATAATGATATCATAGAGTATAAGATGAGCAGGCCATATAGCTCGAATGGGAAAATAGAGATGTGTTCCAATGCGGTTGCTAAGTTGGAGAGAACTAGGCGGTTGGGTAGACCGAGACGACGTTGGGATTACAATATCGGAAGGCATCTTCGAGAGATAGAAGCTCAAGATGAAAACTGGATGGTAGAATCCAATAGTGAAAGTTTGTTACTGCGGGGATGAAGTGACTTTCTCGTAAGCCATAGAGATAATTAAATAACGGAGGGTCTACATGTGGTTGGACATCTTTCGCAGCATATGACCCAAGCTTCTTTTTTCTTCGTGGAATAAAGTTCTCGGGAGAATGTTAGCAAAGGCAAAGAGACTAATTTGGCTGCTCAGGTGTTCTTCATGTCATCTACATAGCATTTAAAACTGACGCATATGCATGGGACGCTTCAATTATAGCAACCCAATATTTTGAAAACGTTATATATACTCAATACTACCTCGGAACTCAATACTAAATATCGGTACCACATTTAGTTGGAACCCTTGCTATCTTAAGGAAGATTTGGCGATACGAAACAGTTCCAATATGGTTAGTTTTATTAATTTGACATTCAAATATGCTTAGAAAGACAAACATATGTTAAATTATCAATAGTAGTGATTAACTATGCTGCCTTGGCTCAGTGAAAGAGCGGTGGATTTACAATCGGGATGACACGGGGTCGATTCTTGGTGCCTACAATTCTGTTTGAGGTTTTACGCTGTTTCTCCCGGTCACATTAGGCAAATGTTAGGATGGTACCTTCAATAAAGTCAGGGACGATTCCTTCTTGTATTAATTTTGGTCTTCGACTTTAATTCGCCGGATTCTAATAATATGGTTCTGCCCATGAAATCTTTAGTTTGTCTTTTCTATGCTTGAGCTGAAACATTTATCTCACCTCTTTGTGTTTCTTTTGGTGAGATTTTCCATACCACATTACACCTTCTGAAACACGGTCAGATTATTTTTTTCTTCACTCCCTTGATAAGAAAAGTACAATACAGAGCTGTAAAAAAAAGAAACTAGATATTTAGAAGAAATGTAGATTCATTCGTAGTAAGAGAGGCTCAAATTTATGCCTATTCTTAACTCTGCTCATAGAGACTAAGATGGTAGCGCCTTTGCAAATCACAGCTGAGGTAGTACCCGATACAGCAATTTAAGTCATGGGTATGATTCAGGGAGCTGTGCATAGACTGGTTTCGCAACGTAATCATTTTATTGATAAGTTATTAGATATTTTAATGTTGCAAGGATACAAAACTGGTCTAAGTTACAATAGCCAATAATGAAGTTTTCTAAATCAGTGCATCGGGTACTATTAATACTTCACTTGTAATTTCCTAAGCTGACACTGATTACGTCACTATTTGTCGTGATTCGACGTACTTTGTAAAGATTGCAGCTTAACCTTGAGTTCCTGTAGCTACGAAACTACGCGCATTTCCAGATTTTTTCAAAGGAACATTTTTTTGATGTGAAGAATCGCCACGTAGTAAACGTTTTCCTTGCTCTGGTGTGAAATGTTGAAACTCTGTATCTGAAACTTAATGAATTCTTTTAAAGAACGTTTAAATAAATATGATTCTTAGGTCGTGTCGGTTATTTTATTTTATGGTCGCACTGTAATCAAAGAAATGCAAATTGACTTGAACGATATTTATCCATACTAATCTATTGGACGTTTTAGAAACGAAATTTGACTTGGGCGATATATATTCATGAACATTTGTCCGTTTTAATAAAATCAACAATAATAGACGAATAGGATACAGTATTTTTAACTGTAACGTAGCTATGCAACGAATGTGATTGTTTACATTTAGTCATATTTACCACCTTGCAATCTCTGTACTTTTTTGTCCGGCTGCATTAGCAGAAATCCGGCTTCCGGAATAAACGAATTCCGATAGATTGAATTTTGTGTTTTGTTTTTCATTCGGACAAATCTTGTGCACCCCTTCAGGAACCGCTTGTACGTGTAAATAGGAAAACAAAGTTTTAGATGTTTTTAAGAGTAGGCCGAAGGACTATGGATCCTGCAAGAATTGTTCCAATTTTTTAGTCCCTCTAATCTAGACCCAAGAGCCGAACCATGGCATTTTATTCAGGAATATGCCCCCTCTATTCTCTATTATGCCAAATATAGAACAATTTTTTTAAAAAATAGTTTCGTTATTAGGGCAACATGTAGATTTAATTTTGTAACTTTTGTACCATTCGGACAAATTTTGCGAGGTTTCCCCCTTCTATACATAAATAGAGGAAAATATTCTGGCTTTTTTTTAATCGTAGACTGAAGGGCTATTTATTCTGCAAGTTTTTTTTCAATCCTTTGAGCCCTTCTAGTCTAGACCCAAGAGCCGAACTATGGTATTTTATCGACGAATATACGCCCCTCTATTCCCGCCAAATATGGAATTTAATTTAAATAAAAAATGTTTCCGTTTTCAGGCCGACATGTAGATTTAATTTTGTA
>JAGDQP010021330.1:8973-31892 GCA_022664845.1 Lepisma saccharinum
TTTTATGGTAGAATGAATTTTCTGTTACATTTCGTCTGCCTTCTAAACGTGTTTATCATAGCATTACTCACTTTGCCCGGGCTGTTTTGGAAGGTGATAAAATACAACTGATCTGAATTTCGTGTTACGTTCCAGTATTCGTAGCCTCAATAATCCTAATGTCTTCTGTTTTGGTAAGAGCAATGTCCAAAGCAGTAGACCAGCCAATATTTCCTTGACAGCTTGCATACTTATTCAACAATAGTGGCAAAAATGTTAGCTTATCCACTTTGCCCGTCCTTCCTCTAAATATATGTTTTAAGTAAAGAACTTCCGATAGCTAAACCGCAATGGTATATAAAATGAAAGAATCTTTTCCTGATAATGAACTAACCTTATTGCCTGATAATGAACTACTTAATGCATATTATTAACATTAGGCTCAAGGCTACTTTAGAACCAGGTTTCAGGCTGTTTTAATTGAAATACGAAAATACTGGTGAGGAGATAAGGCACAAATAATAGTATCATGCACATGGTTGTTTACATATATGCAGGAGGAGAAAGGTATTCTGTAAATAATTACAAGAAGTGTATGACCGTGTATTTCTTCCTACAATAATGAACTCTCGATAAACACGAACGCTTCTGGCAACTCTGCTCGAGTCCTCCCGCTGATAGGCGCTGATTGCTTGGGCACTTCCCACTGCACCCCGTGCTGAAGCTAAGACCCCTCTCACAGGTCGACAGATATTAGCAATGGGCAGGTTGCGCATATTGCACAAAACAATTATCATGTTAGGATGTAATCAACTCTTCCATAATTTTCCCGATATGCTTTCAACTTGGACTTGTTTTGACTTTAGTGGACTCGCCAATTATTTTTGGTCCACTGTTTAAAACTTAACTTTATTAACTTTTCTCACGGTCTGTATTCAAATGAATTTCCATTGGAGATTGAGCCCAGAATTTCTTGTTTGTTAAAGCATTCAACCCAAATAATCTTTAGCTACAGTTAATCAATATCCAGAGTACAAGTATTGTGAATTAGTAACAATTCAAGTAGTATGGTACATGCTTAATACTTTCCTTAGCACCCTGGAAATAAAGCTGAAGGGCGCTTTTAATATCAGGGAAAGATGTTTTGAATGTCATGGTAAAATGAAAAACAGTTCAAGGTTGTCATTAACGATTAAAACTGTGTCAGTGGAGTCAGATAATGTTATTGTAAAGATATATATATTTATTAACGGTTCAGTTATTTCCATATAGTATAGGATTTTCCCTTAACTTGTTCCAGTGGACAAAGAACAAATTCAGTGATGATTATCAGCATTCCACTCACTGAGCTTAACGTAAGTGACCATTGTCCAAAGTAAGTAAGTATCTGTGTTATGTAATCACTCTCAAGTACTTAGCTCAATGGAATACGTAATACAAAAAAGAAATATCAATGTCATTGTCAATACCACGATGACGTTTATCTACACCCTTGACTTTCTTACCAAGTTGACAAGGAAAGTAGCTGTTTGCCCTTCAGAGAGTGAATACCCTCAAATATATATCATCCAGAAATGAACTATATTACTGGGATTTTGAAAGTCAGACCAGTAATGACGGTCACAAAATTTCCTTTTCATTTGTTGGAACACGGGATTCATTTTTGAGATACAACAGTTTAAATTTGGAACTGAAAATCCGCTCCTTTCAATAGTAGATCAAACTAATATTTCGCCATAAATCAGAAACAATGCGTTAAATTAAAATTTACTTTTTGAAAGTTGATTTGTATCAATAGGGTGCGTATTGGAGGGTAACATGTTCTTGAGTTTTCATGGTTTTGAAGGCATATCCTTGGTTTTTCAACGCTAGAAATCTGCATTGTTGCAAGCTGTGAGAAGTAGTATATACGAGGTGGTGTTCAAAATGTCGATTTGCCAAATTTAACATGACATCATATTAACAGTTTCCAACACTGATTTATGTGTTTCACATAATAACATTGTCATCATTAGGGAGTAGGGAACAGATTTAGGTAGGGACGAGTTCATTGAAATCCATTTTTTCTGAACGAATTCCTTTTTTGAGGAACTAGTTCCTTCCCAGAATACATGGAACGTGAACGATTTGAAGTTCGTTTTAAGGAGGAACGACTAATCGTTCCAATTGAAGAGGAACTGATATAACCAAATTCGTTGTTTTTTTTTCTATGATCTGGAAACACTTACTTTGTGCGAGTGTATATCAATTTCATTTTGGTGAATGCTCTAGTCTAAAATATTATTCCAACATAAAACACTGTTATGACATTTGATTCACCACCCTTAGCTATTAAGACATAACCATACATATTTTTTCTTGACTGGCACCTGGATAAATTCCTTTTTGTAAGAAACTTGCACGCCATAACTTTATTTCTTATTGGAACGGGATAAATTCCGTTTTTAAGGATTTGAACGCATTACATTACTTTCACAATACATAACTTTAAACTGAACACCGATGTGGTAAGGAGATAAACATGGAGGGAGTCCATTTTTATGAGCTTTCCAAAGACTGGTACGGAATAGCAAATATATTTTTAAAACTCGTCTTAGTGCCATTCGAAGATAATAAACTTTGTAGTAGGTTGGCAACAGTGACAACTTGAAGACATGACATTTTAACATTTATCATACTAACAAAAAATAACACCCAGAAACTAAATTCTACTTCAATGCATAATTTCAGAACTGCTTTCTTGTTTTGGTGTCAAGAATTCACGTGTGAAGATTATATATAGACGTTCAGGTATACACAGGATAAAATGGCCTTCAATCCAAATTTACACTGGATAAAGGGACACAACTATGGTTTAGCCCCCCTCCCCCTTGATCATCATATCCTGGATCCGCGCCTGCATATATATATATTAAATCCTACAGAAAAAAACTTCTTGAAGGTCAGTATAACCTGACCAAAATACGTCTTAGGGCTGCTTTTCATGAAAGCTTACGTTCCTTGTTTGTTTGCGATTTGAGTGAGTAGCCAATTGAAACACGTGTTTTATTTCATGTTTTATTGTAAGGGTAACACGTGTTTCAATTGGCTATTCACCCAAATCGCAGGCAATGCAAGCTTTCATGAAAATCAGACCTTACTTCTCTAATATAGTTAAGGGTATGAAAGACTTCAATGGAAAGCCTACAAAGAGAAAAATTCTAATTTCATTAATTTTAAATGTTCTTGCTTGAAGTGTATGGTATAAATTTCGTTCTGTTCTACTGCCGTCTGCGGACCAGTGATGGCCACATTTTTGGGGAAAAACAGAAAAATCACTTTCTGGACATCGGAAAAGGAAATTTTCCAGAAAGCGGAAAAATTCCGGAGAAAGAAAACATTCTGAAATTCGAAATTTGTTTCGTCTAGCAAGAAATTTATTTTTCGTCTATTGGCAGCAACTCTTCCTTACAATCATCTGTCCTAACATGGGGTCCTTCCTGGACATCATGTTTAACTAATCTGGCTCTATTACAGGCTCATGCTGTTGACGCTTTCACTCGTAATTGTTGATTGGATGTTATTTTCTTTGACCTTAAGAAAGCTTATGATTCAACAAATCACGAAAATTTACGGCATAAATTGTCCCGATCCATAACTTGATCCGATTGACTCGATGCTCCGTTTCAGCTCTAGTTAAGAGCCTGCACGGAAGTAAATTTGACATGAAGAAAGTCCGTATCTAAAAGTTTACGAATTTTGTGCAGGCTTTTTTTTTTAAAGTGGCGTATTCCGAAAATGTAAGTTGAACTCCACGGCCAAACATCCTGGCTGAGGTTTTCCAGGCTTTCCCTCAGTTTCAATAGACGAATATCGTGATGGTACCTGGCCCCATGGGTGGATTTAGGAGAGAAACCCTGAAGGGGCAATTACTTTAAAAGGTATCGTTTAGAATTAAATATTTAAAGTCATTCTGTAAAGACTGGGGGCCAATGTCCCCCATAAACCCGCTCATGCCTGGCCCTGGCCGATACCTTCCTTATTCTCTACCAAATCCATCTCGGCCTCAGCCAAAGATGCAAAAAGGCCTTTCAAAAAATTCAAATTCAAAATGTAACTTTTGTGAGTGTTATACTATACTATGGCAACATTGTTGATGGAAAGTGACACTGGGTGATATGTTTTACACCTGTCTACCTCACAAGTATTTTTTAATAAAAAAGGACCAGGTTGAAAATTACCGAAAAAGCGTAACAACTTCATTATACCTGGAAACCCTGGGAAAAGTGGGAAGTGAATTCTTTCACTTTTTTCACTTCCGTCTCGGGAGAAGCATCATGCCTGACGTCAGCACAGAGAGTGAGTAAGCCTGTTACTGTTTCAGTGTTTCACGTAGTGTTTAATGTTTGCATTGCATATAATAATAAAATACAAAATTTGACTTGACAACGAGTGAATTATGTGAGGAATCCCGTCTTATATTGTACTCCATCAATCATAAACTTCGATTAAACATGTCTTGCATGGAAAGTTGATTATATAATTTGTTAATCCCACATGTCGTATGTCATTATTTGACAGATGTTACATATTTGTGACTATGTGATCGGGGGAGTGGAAACAAATCTAGAGTAGCGAAAAACGCTGGCTTCATGTTGGGATAGTCCTGCGTTCGATCCCGGCATCTGTACATCCTGATTCCTGAGTGAGATTTTCCCACGGTTTTCCTGTCATACTGGCTGAATGTGAGGAAAGTATCTTCAAACTAGTCCCAAACATAGCAATTTTGATTTTGGGAATCAAAAGTGAATCAAGCTTATTTTCACAAGTGTGACAACATAATGCAAGCTTAGCATATCAAGCCAGAAAGGTTTAAAATAAGGTTACATCAGTCAATCTTATCTTGTTTACAAGAATCACGGTTGCAATTGCCTTAACAGGACAAGAAAGAAAATCATAATGTACTTCTTACAAAAGGAAGAGTTGACCTGACTAGGAATCGATCGGAGGCCCCACGGCACACTAATCTGATGCTGTAGTCACCAGGCTACGGAATCACACGATCTCCAAACGTTATTTTTACTTAGATCGCAAGCAAAACAGTTCTAACCTACTGCGACAGCAAGGGTGCAATGAAACAAAATTGGAATAAATTTCAAGTTTTACAAGCTTTCTCGCATAACTGTTTGCTCCAACAAGCTTGAATTATGTTAGTTACAACAACCAAGCCACTTACGTTGTTCCATCAAGCTTCTTTCATGCGTGTTTGTTACCTTCAACACAATATCAAGCTAAAAGCAAGTGACTTACAAACTTGTTGCAAGGTGACATGCTATGTGGGCCTTGGCTAACTGTCTTCCCAGATCGGTATAAGCCAAAGACGCACAAGGGCCATGAATGCAATACAACAACCCAAGAAATACTAGAAGATAAATTTCTTATATAGATTTACTGTAATGAAGAAATGTACAATCTCTTTAAGCAACAGGTGTTACTACTTGTGTATGTTGAGCAAAGATGAGATAGTAACAAAACCAAAAGGAAATGAAATAACTACACTTCCCAAATGTTGACGATGATATACGAGGAAATTTCACATGTAATAGCGACCAATGATATTTTAGACTGCGTACTTAGAGCCTCCTGGCAGCTGATACGGTTGGTTCTATACCTGTCCACCTGATCAATCGGAGGAGACACTCTTGTTGCACAGAACTTGCAACAAGCAGGCTGTAAGTAATGGTACAGGACAAAACTCTGTGAACATCAAGAAGAGCGCTACTAATGTTGCTTTTCTCTTGCAACAATCAGACTAATCTCTCATCTTGTGAAGTACCGTACTTTTTCTCTTCCTAAAAGCAAACAATGGCTTTCTTCAACCCAGAGAGAAAACATTATTATTTACTTCATACTGGAAAGTAATTTAAGCTATTCTTTTCCTAGTATGTAAAATAATAGTAAGAAGAATGGGGTTGTTCTGCAACGTTGCAATGTTATCACCAGCCGTCACTGAGAGAATGTCATTCGACCTCCTTTTTAATTAGCATTGCGTACGGAATTTTTCTCCAAAATGTGCTGGATAGGAGAGACATCAGAGCTATATGGCCTTTTTCACATAGGTCTACATATTTTCCAAGTATAGTCATGGAAGTAAGTATTGCGGGAGTTGAATAAGAATTTAACATTTAGTTTTTTATTTAAATTATATTTATGTGCTACATGGATTTAGATGGGCTAGATAGGCAGTTATGATTAACCCGTGACAAGTCTGAGGGACGCTATGTGGCAGGCTTAGCCTATCTAGTCCATAAATATAAGTTAAATAGAAACTAAATGCTAGACCATAGACTAAATAATTGTTAGAGTCCCTCAGTATCCTGACTATACATAGTAGTCTTATTGACTGAACTTTAGTGTTGATTAAATTACAAACATCTGAGACTTAAGATATTACCGGGAAAAAATAATTTGATGCATAGGTATACATTAAGATGTCATTATGTCTCCGTTTACATTTCTGATGAACCATAATGACGCTATCTTTTCCACGTTCATTACGTCACTTGTGACGTAAAAATGCGTTGTAGTTTTATTCCACAACTTGTTCCAAGGTCCTTTTACGCATTTTAAGAAAATTAAATTCAGACCAACGTTTAGAGAGAAGTAGGCCCATTATATTACCACAAACTTTTCTGTCTATATATGCGTCATAGCTGTGCTTGATGCAACGGTTTTCTGTATTAGATTAATTATTCGTTTGCACGTAATGCTAATTAGATAGCATAAAACATGTGCTAATGAAATAGAATGTATTCGCAATTTATGGTTCTTTGCCTTTTCATTGAATTGAGATTGAATCTACAAATAAGTTATACGTTCAACACAACATTCACCTAGGATTGAATTAAAAATTTAATCAAAATAATGGGTAGGCGTTCAAGTACCCATAAGTGCCCCGTGGTGTGGTGGTGATGGTCACGGACTTAGGGTCAGCTCAAATAGCAATAGTAGTTAGGTTATTCTCAAAGATTGAGCTTAGACTGTGACTGCTGCCGCGTAGAGTACCTCGTAAAGAAAGAAGCGAACCAAAATAGGGGTAGATACGGAAACCTATTGTAGGGCACTCCGTCTTAACGTAATATGAAGATATGCTGATAGCAAAGTTTCATCACCGGCTTGGCAGCATAGAGGTATCGCATGTACGCCCCTGACAATACAGTGACCGAGTTTCATGTTCTGGCCGGTGAAAAAAAAAAAGAACTTTCATTCTTTACATAATGTTAAGTGATGAATCTTTACACATGCAAGAGTTCGTAAATTCGTTGTGATAACCAAATGTTTCAAATATTCAATGGTCACTTTAGAATCGAAGTAAGAACTAATAATATTCGAAATTAATTTTGTCTTCGGTTACTTCTATATTAAGTCATATCATTCCCTACCGATCGGCCGTGGCTCAGTGGTAGAGTGTTGGCTTAACATTCGGAAGGTCCTGGGATCGATCCTAGCGGCCGACCATCATGACTGTTTTTTCTAGAGCTTTTCCTTAGTCATACTAGGCTAATGCTGGAATGGTACTCACAAAATAGACCCTGCCCGTCTACTTTCCAACATCCTCTCTCCCACCCTATCCCGGTCAGCCTCAGATGCCTAAAAAGTAAATTCCAATTCAATTCATACCATTCCCACGACGTAAAGAATAGTGTTCTTCAAACATTTATTAAACTAACGACTTAATGGGCTAGCTACTACTTTGTACCGGACGTTTTGTTCTTAGTAACAGATTTTCGTTAAACGAAAAATGTGAATAATTAGCCTTATAGTTCAGTCAATCCAGCGTTACGGTTGTGACATTTGTACAGCATTGATGAAGATGGTGTTTTACCCGAAGGCAGGTCCTGATCGAAAGATTCGTGGACAAGGTGATGATAGTTTGTCATTGCCTTCCATCGGATGAAGATAAAGTCCTAAGGACGAGCTCAACAATTTAACGTGGGCTTGAGCCATTTATGCCTCCAACGGGAATCGAACTGGGCATCGCTTGATTACCAGGCAGTAAGGGTTCCCACTCACCCACATAGCAATTAAAAGAATGTAAATAAACCTAACAGATTCGTATAAATTGCAAAAATGTACGTTAGTTATAGGAACAGTACCATAAAAAATGTTTGCTAACATTGAAGCAAATCTTGTGGAGAAATAAATAGATTTGTTCGTGTTACGGTTGTGATACTAAGACACACATTCACCTAAGTATGAATATATCTATTTTTACACCCTCCCAAAGGTAATACAAATGTTATAAAAGTAATGAAAAGCAAGGAACATAAAGGCAATAAGCATATGAAAGTTTAAAATTAGTTATGTTGTGCGATTTGTGTATTAAAAAAAGAAAAGAAAAGTGCGTTATGGTCGTGGCAACCTGTCGACTGTCGTGACACATTCGCACATGAATGGCCGAGCTCAAATCATTTCTTGAGCTTTATTTATCCCAAACGCTAATCGTTGCTAATAATACACAAAGAATTACAGTTTCTCTAATATTATTCGCATACGATAAGCTATCATAAATCATATTTATACATAGGAATGACAAAATATTACATCGCAGTTTGTTCCGTATTCAAGCCCTAGTGATAGTAGTGTATTTGTGAGTGATTCCACGTCACGAACTGACATTCAGAGTACATTTTTAGACTGTAATTGCCGTATAACATCTGACAAATTAAAAAAAAAGGCAACTTGAGCATATTGTATGAAATAATAGACATTGCCGCTCACGTTCTCGTTGAAAGAGCAATAAAATAGAACTCATATATATTATGTTAAAGTTGCCGCCACGCACTGACATTTTTGCAACGCACACTTACATTCAGGCATACATTTCCCCCAAACCCTCCGAAAATAAGGATCCAACAAAATTTTCTAATATACCACATAAAAGGGGAACATGTTGAATCTTATATTTAAAATGTATCAGACTATATAAATATAGTAAGTATATATAGGAAGATAAACACAGCATCACGCACTAACATGTGTTATTAGATAATTTACCTTTTAAGAACTGCTTTATTTTTGTACATTCTGATAAAAATAAAACTATTTGTCTTAATTACAGGTAAGATACCACTATAAAATGTAACATGTGCACAAAATTCTTGTGTTCTAAAAGCTTGAAATTTTAAACCATATTAGAATGTTTCCACCAATATCTCAAGCCCGGTAGTAAAAAGTCAAACGTACTGGAGATTTTTGTAGATTAGTGCAATTGGTTCTTGGAAGGTATCCAGGGCCGCAAGTAGGGGCGCACTTATCCCAAGTACCGGACAGAGGCGCTGAAATAAGATGAGGGGCGTTGTACAGTTTTGGCTCCTTCAAAGGGGCGCTAAAATCGGACTCCACATTACCACAAGTCATTTCTTCAAGTTTTCTACGCATATTGAGCCTTCTGTCACTGAGAGCTGGTTTCATGTTTGAAAATGATCTCTCGAAGTCCACAGAAGTAGAAGGAGCATACATAAAGCATTACTGACCGTCTCATACCAACGAGAGATGAATTTTCACTTTTAAGAATACAGCATAATTTATGTTTTTATTTTTCTCTAGGTCCTCATTTGCAGACATTACAAGTTTACACTAGTCACTCAGCCATCTCCTTTCCACCCGGCACTTCCAGATGATAGTTTACTGATGCTTGTACAGTACATTGTGCAATATTCGTAGTTGTCACCAGTTTTTCGCCTCTCTTCCAGTGGCGGTCGGTGGTTGTTTACACTGGGTGTTGCACTCAGGCCCGCCGCCAGCCACAAAGAGTATGGGGCACGAAAAATTAGGGAAGGGTTTGGGTTTAAGAAAGGTAGTTTAAATATTTGTATTGGGGTAAGGAAAATTTACAAGGGCTCAGCCCTCCCTGGCGCGGACCTGGACTTTCATGTAAGAGGATTGGGATTGGGTAGCTAATCAGTCACAATCAATCAACGTAGAGTTAAATTATGTAACGTATACACACAAGAAGAAGTGAACAGATTTTCAAATAAAGGGACGTTAAGGCTCCACGATACTTCCTCCCCCACTTTTTAACATTTTTCAAAATCTAAAAATTTTAAGAAGATACATCTCTGGTACTTACAAATTACTATGAAATACAATGGACAGCGAGCTCGAGATCTTGTCCATTGATGAGTGATACGTTAATTAAATGACGTCATAATCTTTGACAACGTATCACCCATCAATGGACAAGATCTCGAGCTCTCTGCCCATTGTATTTCGTAGCAATTTGTAAGTACTAGAGATGTATCTTCTTAAAATTTTGATTATGCTATTAGATTTTGAAATATTTTGAAAAATGAGGGAGGGAGTAACGAGGAGCCTTAAGTTACGATTTTGAGAAAACTTGGAAAATGTCGTAGGCCATATTGAGAATCTGTGACAATTTTTCGTGGCTAGAAATGTGTGTGACTGTTATTGGTATTGTTTACATGTTTTAGAAACTTTGAAGATTCACTAAACGTTTTCTCCTAGCTAATTTGAAGTATAAAGTCGAATAAGCCCACAGCTTCTGACATTGATCGAAATTCTTCTACAGATTGGATTGAAGAAAAGAAAGACAGAGCTTTTTTTTGTCACGAAATGTGTAAATTCAACATAATTTCTCCAGTTTGTTTTGGAAAATTCCAAAAGTAACTGAAATTTCTCTAGAATAAACAGCGTGGTTGCCATAACGTGCCATGTGAATGTGAAGCGGGATTTTACTTCGCAAGTAATCTTATCGCATACTTCCTTTGCTTCCCTTACCCATTCCATTCTTTCACTCTTTCTCCTTTTTGGTACCGTGTTTGTATTGTCTGTTGTTTCATTCGAATCATCAAGCTGTTCTGTTGTACGTCTATTGGTTTCAAAGTAGAAAAATAACCTTTTGTCCAAAGGAAGTTTCAATTCCTCAATTTTGGAGTTGATTAAACAAAATTTCCACAAGCAGCATTATTTTACTAAAAATAAGGAACCCATAAATTAAAACGACTGCTAATAAGTGTTCTCTTGAGTACTTCAGAGTGATGGATTCTGTTTGAATTTTCTCTTTATCCATCTTCACTATCTTATTCATGCATTGAATATTATCCTTTTTATGTTCAATAATATGGTTTGTCCACTTACATCTAAACCAATATGGACCAAATTTTCAATTCTAACTCAAATTTTTACGCTCGATATCGCTGCGTGGTCCGTCTTTTATTTATGTCTTAATTCTTGCAAAAAACGGAAATTGTATTTGCAGTATTTTCTATTACATGCACAGTACGGTATATTATTAAATGAATAACTCACGAATTAAAACTAAAAAAAACAAAAAGTGCCGCACGGCGATAAGAAACGTATAAAATGGAGTTAGAACTAAAGTTTGGTCCACATTGGATTAGACTGGAAGTGGATACAAGAGTTTAAATATTTGCTCTGGTGTCTATCTTCCGACACTAAGCAGCCAGTATCGTTACGTAGAGCACGAGTGTCGCTTGGGAGATACAGCATTCTGTGGTAACATTCAAAGGCAAGAACACGCACTCTCTCTCACACACAGACACACACACACACAGAAGATACTGCGAGTAAATTAAGGTCAGTAGCAGACGCCTTCAGCCTGTACGGTGATGCACGCCACGACTGGATCGAATGGGAAGCTAAGAAGGGGAGAAAAAGAGTAGTGGCTAAGATTGCAACAGCTGTCTGCCAATGGTATTAACATAGAAGGTGCTATTCCAACATCTGGCGAAGGGAGAGCCAATGTAAGCGGGTTGGGCGTTGTGAGGCTTGCGGGAAAATTGCACTCAAGATTAAACTGTGAACTTCTGAAGTATTTTTGTTTTCCTAAAAGGAAACTATGGCTTCTTTGAACACCGAGGAATAGAATATTGTTACATATTCTATATTTAGAGTGATTTAAATAAAACTTAAATAATTTAAGAATGAGCTAGGTGTTCTGCAATGTTACAACGCTAGCAAAGACCGCTACTGCTCTCTTCAAGATTTATTACTGCTTCTGGCAACATAGCATAATATGCGTTAGCTGTCAGGTCATAAAGCCAGCAACAGCTCTAAATGCCATGAATAGTACCAGAATTTTAGAGAAAACTGAACCAGTAAAAGGTGACAGTATATGAAGGCAGGTCACGAAATCAGCCTAAATACTTAAGATTTATCCCTCTTCACAATTTTGTTTCCCTGCCTAGGAGACAGCATTGTGTGTTTAATGCCAATAATAATAATAATAATAATAATAATAATAATAATAATAATAATAATAACAATGTTAAAATATATTAGAAAGGCAGAATAAGGCATTATGTTTAAAAATAGGGAACAGAAGGTAAAGTAGGCCAAAAAGCAAAACGAGAAATCCCTCTAAATTCTCCCACATGGACCAAAAAAGTTAGCTATTATTTATATGGTAATAATTAGTAACAAAATGGAAGAGGCATTTTGCCATTCTTCCGGGCTTTAACAATGAATATATTCTAATTTGCATATTTAAAATGAAAAACTTAGACAGAAGTATGGCAATTTTAATTAGATATATTGCCTCGGACGGTTAACACAATCATCCAGCTTCCTTTTGTTCCCTGCCTCAAGCACTGTATTAATATACTGCACAAACATGATCTGAATTCGACAGACCATGTAGAAACTAATGAAGACAATACAGAAAGAAAGTTTATATATAAGCACTAAACCATATGCATGACCTAAGAATGTTTACGTTTATTGATTTCAGGAATAATCTTTAGGGTAGGAAAGAAATGTGAATTGACAAAACAAATTAGACAAAACTCTTTTATTATTCAGTTTCTTCCGGTTCACACACGTCAGGTAATACTTATTGGTTTCAATGAATGACTGAGATCACGAATCAATGATTCACACAACAATGGTGTTACTATAACAAGTAGAAAAATGTGCAATGTCTTTTATTGTTTATCGATAATGACATTTGAATGTTGTGCAATAAAAAAAATTGCAGCATGTACGGCAAGTCAAAGCAGAGTATGATACAATTCGAAAATTTTACCTGTATTAGCTTATATTGGATGTTACATCACATTGTTATCGCCTGTAACCCTGAACTGTCATGACAAATCTTTATATCGTCGAAGTATTAGATTTCTTGCTAATTTAGATTATATAATTAGGTTTGGATATAACCAATCTACGATTCAAAAATACCATCTCAAAATTTTACGGTATTTATGCTGATACTGTCGATGTTACAAGCTGATACTGCCCTTCAATAATATATTATTGTTTTCGTAGAATATGGATTAACTAGCAAATTTGAAATCATTAATTGAAAACATAATCAAACCATTCTTAACAATAAATATTTGACTTACCTTTAGAAATACAGGAAATCCTCGTGAAGTTTACGGATAATACACAAATTAAGAATAAATACGAAACATTTTCGGGCCAATTTTCTTCAGTCGTTGGGAGCACAGGGCAAGGATATATTAAAATTGGAGAGGTAAAATCAGTTAGAACAACATGTCAACGACTGTCTGATGAACTTTACTAAAATAGATGAAATATGCCAGTTGTAAAGAGAAAGGATGCAACTATAGTGTAAACAACAAAATGGTGCTGTAGGTTAACAAAAAATTAATTGTATGGTATTTAATCAGACATGATTATATCAATAAAAGGAAATAAAAAGGTATTATTTGAATAACGGATAACATAATTTATTGAATATTCCCTGATCCTAGTTTGTGTTTATTAATTAAATATTTTTTTATCAATCAGGATCAGCGAATATTTATTCTTAAATTGAATACTAAACAAACTTAACAAGGATTTCCTGTATTTCGAAAGGTAAGTCAGATATGTTATCCTCTTTAGGTATTCAATATAATGACAATACAAATATCTAAAATAATTGGTTCTCTAATCATAAAATACATTTTAATAATGTGACTCAGTATTACATATATTTCTTGTTTTAATTAGGTTTAAATATCCAGCCAAATAAACCTTATTTACTAAATTTCCAAAGATTAAAAAATAATACTCTTGAAATTTAAAAACTCCATTATTATCTGAATAACTACATTTCTTTTTTCTTATTGTCCCATCGTACTTTTATTCTCGAACCCAAGTCGATGTGTCACATGCTTATCCTTTTAACCTTATAAGTTTAGTGATGAAAAATAACCTTACAGCAATTAAGACAGTAATATAATAATATCGTATGCACTATGAATATATTGTAATGTTGGAACCCGTTACACCTTGAAGTCACAATTTTATTTATTTTATAATTAATTTGTTGTTACGATTCAATACAAATTTATTATTTCTTAACCATCGTACAACACGAAACATTAAAATTATGAAATATTACGATAGTATCTTGCTTCATATCCACAATCAGAAGAAAAACTAAACTTTTATTTTACTATTGTTTGAAATACATGGTGTGTAGAAACGACGGTTATAAATTGAATACATAAATTGAATTTATTTATGGCCTTTACACATCTCAGGCTCATGCTGGAATAGGATGAGGGAAAGAATTTCGGAAGGTAGCCAGCAAGAGCCTAGTTTGTAGGTACCATCTTGGCATTTGCCTGGTGTGTGGTGGTGCTTAGTCCAAATCTGAGCAAAAGATTTCTAAAGATCATAATTAGCAATCGATTCAGTGATATGCAAAGTAAAAGTTAGTCAAATATACACATTAGTAAGTATATTATGATCCTGAAACTCAGAACGTTTTCATTTGAAAACAAGATGCATTTCAAAGATGTGAAAACTCTAGTGACAAAAAAAAGATGCAATTCAAGATTGAAAGTTAGGTTTCAAATTTATATTTTGAACTAGAGAAAAATGCTTTCAGAAGACCTTTTTCTTGCTCAATCTACTTCGCCGGATACTCTGTCAAGTCCCCTCCCCACCATGGGGGTGTCACCTCTCTAAATCATCAAGTACACAACCCAACTTAAAAATGTTTACTGTTGAAAATCGACAGAAACCTTACAAATCTCTGCTTACACCCCGCTAACTTTGGATTTAACCCCTAAACTAAAAATCCTGGCAGAATCCCTTTACTTCGCCTTCTTAACCGGATATAATGCCGCTAATACCTAGGGCCGGTAAGAAACTGGCACTTGCGTTAATCTCACAGATGGCAAAATAACGCCTGACAATGTTACTTCAATATTCAAATTTTTGAAATATCAACTTATAACTTACGTTACTACTGGAAGCTACAGTTATTCAAATTTGTTAAAAAATATCATGTTAAATATTGTACTCACGGGTGTAAGTGCTACTTTTTAAAATTTCGACGTCCTTTCGATTTATTTTTTTATTTTATTTTATTGTCCAAACGTATTTTTAAAAATAAAATGTGTACAGTATACACTCTTCTGTCCACTGTGGGTTCTGGTCAGTAAATGAATGATGCATACGTAGTTAGTATGAATGAGTGTCCGGAATCCCCCGAAATTCCGATTGATATGTAGAATCTAATATAACTTTTAGACGTAATTATATATATATATAATTTTATGAACATTTCACACCAGTTTAAACTACAAATTCCCCCCTCGTCCCCAAAACGTGGACCAACCTATGAAACTAATTTCTAGATACGTGCCTGGATACTTTCTCTCCCGAATAATTGTCAATTTTACTATTAAATCACCGAAAGTTAAGGGGGATTAAACAGAATTTAGTGGAAGTAGATCACAAAATGAAATATCCTTCCCTGAATTGTTAGGATATTGCTTTATGAACAACATGGTTTGTTACTGATACTAGTAGCAGTGGCATTATTATTATTGATATATTACAAAGATACACGTACATTCATGTATACATGTATGTTCCTATGTAATAGTAACAAACCATTTACAATTCAATTTAATTGTTCTACAATTGTTGATTGTACATCAAAGATTTTAAAGTATTGAACAACTAATTCCTGAGAAATAGTTTTATATTCAACAAATCATTTCGTATCGAGTTAGAAGAGAGTCTTTAGTAGATGAGAATTATTAAGAACATCAAGAAATGTGTTTGTCTGGCTAGATTGATCACAATGTTCAGGGAGGCAATAGCGTAATAAACATTACCTATACAAGTAGTAATTTTTGACATAACTTACTGTGAATTTCGTTATCGATGAGTGTGCGCTAGCCCACACATGGCGTATCAACCAATCATAAATTTGTTTTCAGGCTGATGATAGATTTGTGATTGGCTGATAAGAGAGTGAGTTAGGTTGAAGTAGACAGGGCCAACGCAACGCCCGTCGAGCTGTCAAACACGCCACTTTTGTACTTTAGACAGTTCCATTTACTACTTTTTTCCTCACTAAACTTCCCTCACTCCTACATGAATACTTTCAGAGTTAGAATCAATGAAATTAGATGTAAGGAAGCACTAATACGATGCATCTCTTGCGAGTTCTTCCCCTCAGCTCGCACTGAGCTCATGCACTGAGCGTTTTCATCGTACCCGAAACTTCTAAAATTGCAATACAAAGACGCTTTACATGACTGGTCGCATCCAAGGAGCATTGATGGATCGCCATCTCTTACTGTGAACCTGAAAAGAAATACAAAACTCACCATAATAGAAAGACGTAAAAGAAGAAAAATGATTTATTAGTAATGCATATGTACAATATTTATATTATAAAGTTAATAATAATAATAAATCATACGTAGACACTGTTTTCATTAATCATTACATACCCTATCATAACTGATAGCGTCTTTCATTTCCATGTACATCTTATATGGTATGTTATTTTGAAAGCGGCCTTGAAGTTAGTAAATGTGATACGTCTAAAGCTATCAACTGGAAATTGTCAAACGTAGGACAAAACTCAGAAAAAAGCAGGACTTTTTTTTTTTAAAAATGCCAGACACATTGAATTTGCAGCAATGAACATTTTTATTGGCCAAGTTACTTCTGTTATGTACTGGCTAGCCTTGTATTAACTAGCTTTCTTACAGGGATTTTGCCAGGATTTTCAGTTTGTGGGAGTGTAAAGTCGAAATTAGGGTGTGTAAGTATAGTTTGGTAGGATTTCTATGGATTGTCTGACAGAATTTTTGATTTCTTATTAATAGCAGAATATATCTACATAAAATACAAAAACCGTCACAAATAAAAATAATTTTATATATTATTTATCACAAAATTAAAGCAAGATTTTGTTTTTAGTTTATCCGAGAATTTATATTTTCATTTTTAACTATCGGTATCGCTACCGGATTTAAAACTACCTGGCTGAAAACAGGAGATTGACGATACTTAGCCCAGAGAAAACTAAATGCCGCCCTGACATTACTAGAAAGGCTAAAATCCCGGACATGTCCGGTAAAAACCGGACGGTTGGTAAACCTAGATACGTGTAATTGCGACGCTGGATTCAGGAACCAAAATTATATATTAATGTATAGTTTAATGCAACAAGTAGACTTGCCTTAGTTCTAAAATTTACGATTGCTACGAGATGTGATAATATCCTGGGCGAGGTCTAATCACATGTACATAATTGGAATTATTAACACTTTTGTGTATATGGTAAAGCAAACCAAGATTTCATTTACTCATTAGCGCATTTGTCTCAGATAAAAAAATAAAAACTGAAGAGGATGTTCAACTATTAGGTAAGCATACTTTTTAGTAATTTTAAACTCCCTCCTATTCTCTGTAAGCAAAAATAATAACATATCCGACCACCACCTTTGTGCTTACGTAATATGTCCATTTTCTTATTGTTATTTCGTAGTCGAAATAACTGCAAATCTTCAAATTTACACTCATACGTATAAATCACGAATACATATTAAATCTTATTCAGTTACTTAATAAAACACACCACTTACATGAAAAATATTTATTTCACAGCAAGTGGCACGAAATATACTGTGAAATATTTTTCACATAAACGACATGTTTATTAGACAATTGAATAAGGTACAATGTCAGAAATTAAACCATTAAAAAATAGTACTGAACAATAAATTAAAACAGTGACATTACATCAAATATTCAACAGTTCTATTAATTCTTAATTTAATAATCTAAATTATCTAACAGATGAAAACAATGATTTAGAACACACGTTACGTTATCACTTTTATTGTTTTGTGTTATATGAAAATTAAAGGAATCTGCACCAAAATCACCGGAACTGGCCGAGTACATTACAGTGCATTATTTCGGGTGCATGTTTCCTTATCGTAAGTATTGCTCTAAACCTCCATTGTCAGCAAAAGTAAGCAACGTTTCAACCTCCTCCCACTTTGAATGTTTTCATAATAGACCTACTTCAACGATCTCAAAACTCAACAGGAAAATCCTTCTAAAACTGCATGAGAAACTTGAATTAACAGGCAACAATACAGTAGCCTACGTAATACCCTCACGGTTTTTTAAAAAGGAAAATTAACAAAACTCTACTTTAAAAACAGGGAGGAAAAACTAGATTTTTAGTGGATTCTCCATTGTCACGGAAAGTTTGCACAGAGTCTGAAGTATTCTTATCTGACGCATGTAGCAATAAAGAAAAGCAGGGTTTAACAAACACAACAATGCTTGGCATTCTGTCAACCAATTCAAACCTTTCTATCGTAATAATAAAGCAGCAGTAACTCTCGAACTACTTCATCTGATGAAGCACTCTAGGATAAATGGAATATTAAGAAACAAGATGAAATGAATGGAGACTAGTGGAAACCAACTAGAAGCTAATACATCATCAAATTACATGACCAATATTAAATTCCAAGGAGTTCTGAGTAAAGGATGCTCTTATCAAGAAGAATCCGTTCGACTGAGAAGAGGAAAAGAATAAGAGAAAACTAACGTAATTGAAGTAACGTTCAGAAAGGCACTAAGAATTCATTTCCTTTATTTACGAGCTGGGAGTTTGCAAAACTTCAAAACTACGAGTGTGTAGGAGTGTAAATGAAAATGTGTTTCGGTGTGTAGATATCGCTTTTTGGTGAAAGTTATCGTCGCCGGTTCTTAGTTCGATTCCTTCTACATGGTATTCGAGTTTGTTTCTAAGGCTATTTCTGGATTCGTAAGTTGATCTTGGTCAATGCTCTCAAGCAACTATTTCTGCGATAAATGTAAACTTTGCCATGGGATCTATCATTCTCTTAAATTTTGGTAAGTATTTTAATTTCTTGAAAGAATAGTCGAAATATTGACATCTTCGAATAGCTTTCCTATTCCTATTAAACCATCACCAAACGCTGCTGGGTCCATTTATGGTTTTCCATCTTTGATCCCTTTGCTAATGTTCAGTGGGGGACGGACAAGCTGTAGTCTTGAGCGGTGAGTAATGTCCTTGGTAACCTCGCTAAGAGATGACTCGGTACTTCTATTAGAGCTGGCGGCATTTCCGATATCTTCGATTCATGAAAAATATATTATTTCTCTGTAGTTGGCCGTTTCTCTTCACAATTTGCGCGGATGGTGGACTTGTGTTTTCTCTTTTGGGCAAAAACTGCTTAAGTAGTTATAGTACGCAAAATTCTATGCTCTTATTAACTTTGGAATAATATTTTGAGGTGCATCACATGTTAGTATAAACACTTTCCGTTTACAAAAAAAAGTTGCTAGAATCATTTTTAACATGAGCCCTAGGTCATCATATAAAGATGTGTTTATGTCTCAAAAGATTCTAACAGTTCCATGCCTATATATTTATATGAGCGTAATATTTACAAAGAAAAATAGTCACGTATTTACTTATACACAATATAAATACCGACATAGGAAAAAGACAAAAAGAGTACGAGAATATAGAAATTAAATTACCAGACTCAAAACATTTACTCAAAAAAAACCGCGGATTATTTCTCAGTTCTTCAACTAATATTTTACTAACATCGCACCTAAAACTCTGCAAAGCCTTGATAAACCAAATGATTGTTCTGAGATCAAAAGCCCTTCCATTACCAAAAACTTATTTTTTTAATTATTTCTCCAACTACATCAGAAGAAATAATTACAGTTGTAAGTGAAATTAAAAATAAACACGATGCATTAATATAATTGCTCCCCATATTATCAAACATCATAAACACCTCAATACTGCAGGGTATCTTTCCTGACAAACTAAAATTCTCACTGGTAAAATCGTTATATAAAGGTCAGATGTTGTAAATTATAGACCGATAATAATCTTTTCTGTCTATTCTAAAAGCATAGAAACTATAATTCTCCAGAAATTACGCGGTCATTTTTTTTAAGGGTGAATAACATCTGACTTGTAGATCAGCAGTTCAGCATAGTTTCTTAAAAGATATATCTACAGTGTCTGCCCTCAATAATTTTTGTAATAGTGTAATCTCAAACTTAGATCAAAAGAATCACATCGTAGGTATATTTTTGACTGTGAAAATCACGATATTTTGCTAAAGAAGTTAGAAAGCTATGGCATACGAGGCTAAAAATTGACTTAAATCGTTCTTAGATGGGCGAACACAAGTTGTCTTAATTTACAACTGAAATTCTGATACAAATATGATTGATAAGATACTGTGAGACCCAAAGAAATAAATGTTGGAGTTCCTCAAGGTTCGGTTCTGGGTCCTCTCCTTTTTTATTTATATAAACGATTTATCAATAAATGAAATGCATTGTAAGACTATTCTTTATGTGGACAATACAAGTATAGTTATTTCAGAAAGAGATCTAAATTTGATGGCATCGAAAGTAAAAATGTAATATCATGAACAGAAAACTGGTTTTATAACAATAAACTTAGGTTTAAAAAAAAGTATGTGCTTCCAACTACGACCCTAGCCATACATGAATACGCCTAAGATAGTCAAATAATTCAATATGCGAATTCTCTCAAAGTCTAAAATTTTTAGGCCTTCGTATTGAAAATAAACTTATGTGGGAAGAACATGCAGAGAAAGTTGCAAACAAACTCTCAAATAAACTACCTAATACGCCATTTTACTTCAAAATTAAACCAGTCGATTATTTTATCATTCTATTACCGGTATACTACAATCTATTCTCTCACACAGTATTGTATTTTATTCTGGGGATCATCAACAAAACTCCAAGATTCAGAAGAGAATTGTGAAGAAGAGAAAAGATTCAGAAGAGAATAATTACTGAAAGTCCTCAACGCGCTTCTTGTCGTAAACGTTTTCCGAAATTGAATATTATGACAGTCCCATGACATCTGACATTCAACAGATTTTAGAAATATCAAGAAAATAAAAAAATGTTTGTATATAACTATTTTTTTTTTTCAGAAATAATGAAAATTGTTTGTAAATAGACACCGAACTCAGTTGTACGCAAAATCAATAATGCACAGAAGTATTAGGTCGGATCGAACTTTCAAGAACAGTGTAATCAAACTATTAATTGTAAACTGCTTTTAATACTATTGAAAAGTTCATATCTTGTTATGACTTTTTAAAATGTTTCTGTATTTAGGTAAGAACACAGTTTGTCAAGACGATTTGATTTTGATGTAAAGTATTAACTATGACCTGCATATTAACAGATCTTATTAAAGTATATCTAAATTATTATTGTGTTTGTATTATTATTTGTTGTTGTTGTTGTATATTAGGGTAAGACTGCCAATAGCAGTTCTATTTTTCATACAGTATTTGTCTTGTAGCTTGTGAATTGATTATTGACAAGTTCTATACCTGTAACACGTATTGATATTAAAATAGGTCTTAGGGAACGCTAATAAATCTGAATATGAATATACCAGTATGAATATGAAAATAGAAACCTTTTCCCAGAAAGACAAAATTTTGCAACTACTCATTCCAATATTTACTCCTTTTGTAGCAGATTGTATAATAAACTACAGGGTCCGTCCGGAAAATAGTCGGACTGAATTTTTCCCGCCACAACGGGGTGAAGAAGGGGAATCTTACTGCGCTGGTTGGGTGGTGGGTCTTAGCTACCAGCGCACCAGTCGTCTACAAGCCTTTCCGGAGTGTAGATCGAGTTGAAGGTGAACCCCCTATCAAGGTGCCGTGTCACGCTCCACCATGAATTATTTGTTAGAGCATCGGTACGCGATGAAGTTTTGCGTAAAACTGTGAGTGAGACCCATGACATGATCAAGACTGCGTATGGGAGTGATGCCATGGGTCGATCAAGTGTTTTTGCGTGGCACAAATTGTTTCGGGAGGGAAGAGCAGTCGATGTTGATTTTTTTTTCTTTTTTACTGCAAAGGAGTGGTTCACAAAGAGTTTGTTCCGCCTAGTCAGACTGTGAATGCTGCATTTTACGTGGGAGTACTTGAAACTCAGAAAACGAGTCGCCCGCGTCCGTCCAGCAATCGCCGGCTCATGGAAGCTCCATCACGATAATGCGCCGTGCCACACCGCCTTTGTTGTCATGGACTTCCTGACCAAACATACCATCACACAGCTTCCCCACCCACCCTACAGCCCAGATTTCGCTCCCCCAGACTTCTTCCTCTTCCCCCGACTGAAACAGGTCCTGAAAGGACAGCACCACGGCTCGGTCCAGGCCATTTAAGAGGCCGTAACGAGGGAACTAAAGAGCATTTCAGTTTCTGCGTTCTAAGGAGCCTTCAGTGGTTAGCAGAGTCGCTGGCAACGCTGTGTTAATGCAGAAGGGGAATATTTTGAAACCTATTAAGTCGATGTGTCAAAATTGTCAATAAATGGGTTTACGAAACTTCAGTCCGACTACTTTCCGGATGGACCCTGTATGAAATACCTAAAGATTATTGAAAATATAAATAAATTTAAAACTGAGCTTTTTAGTTTGTTGCTAAATAAGGGTTATTTGACTGTCAATGATTATTTGAGTGACTTATGTAATAATTTATAGTGATGTTAATTGTACGTAATTTTTATAATTAAATATCCTGTCTCATGTATCACAGGTCACGAACTGTATGTACTATAGAGACGAATAA
>JAGDQP010021331.1:5623-31891 GCA_022664845.1 Lepisma saccharinum
TATTATTATTATTATTATTATTATTATTATTATTATTATTATTATTATTAGTAGTAGTAGTAGTAGTAGTAGTAGTAGTAGTAGTAGTAGTAGTAGTAGTAGTAGTAGAAGCAGTAGTAGTAGTACATCAAGTACAGGTCATGGTTAGTTCTTGTATATTGGAAATAATAAACCTACACGTTCGCAATAGGCAATTGCGAGAATAATACTACACGTTTTTAGAATTTATTGCATATAGCTTGTTATTGTGATTACTGTCAGGATAATTATTTTATTCCATTGCATCCTCCGTTTAAACCGACAATTGCATTGTAAACATTATATTCATTTGTTTTATTTGGAGGTAGGCAGTTGTACATGCCGTGGATTGTTTTCTCCTGCATAGTGCCGATAGAAACATTACGATTAAAAATGAGATCATAGACAAAGTAAACAAATTTAAATACTTCGGAAGCATAAATTATGTAACAAGCAGAAACGAGGTCAACGAAGTAATAAGACAGGAGGAACGTCTAAAGGAATGGAAAGCCTCAGTAATAGTTTCGGTTTGTTGAAAGGCGATAATTCTGACTAATAATATTTTTTTAGTAAGGAACTTATTTATGCTGAAATAAATACAAGCCCGCAACGATGTTCCATTTAACTGGTTGCAGAACACTTTACGATTTGGGTGACATCATCAGTTTGATTAAAAGTATCCGGACACCGAAGCAATTCGAAAAAATAATAAAAGACTAGAGAAATATACTTTTCTTAAACAATTCGTACTAAAAGTTAAAACTATTTTTGTTTATGTATGACTAAAAGAAAAGCATAGGGTGCGCCAATTGAAGAATTTATAAAGTGACTGTATATGAGTGAGCTCCCTCATGCTTTCCTTTTTTTTAATCATGCATAAAAATATTTTTTTACTTTTTAGTACCAATTGTTTAAGAAACGTATGTTTTTAAAATTATTTTTGTAGTACTGTGCAGTACTAGTCGTACATTGTTATTTAATTCTGTCTCTATGGCGTTATTTGTTATGGTTGTATATTGTAGTCTCCCATACTACGGCACATTAATGAGTATCGTTGTCAGGTACTATCTAATAGTGAAAGCAACGCTAGACCTATAGTTTCTTCTAGAGAAATATTTCGCGGACGGGTAGGGGTTCACGGAGGGGGAGTAATTTTCGTGTTCTTGGCGTAAGACTTCTCTTATTACACTTTGAAAATATTTCGAGGTCAGATTTATCCAGCTTCTTTTTGTCATGGACTTGAAGTAATTATTAAAGCTTTATTGACCAAGATACACTACAGCAAATTTTATTTATCAGCATTTCTCATCGCTCGCATAATTGAAAAATATGAAAATAACGAAGAATGACTTCTGCTCACACTTAAGTTTTGTATAAAAGCCACTATATTTGTCTTTTACTTTAGAACAATCATTCTGTGTCCTTACAGAAATCAAAATTCCATATTGCAACGGCATCACTTAATGTTTTTGAGTAGCAGAACAGCCCTTGAATACGCCTGCCATCTAGCGGCCAATTCGTGGCGACAGGCTACACACGATTTTTCGCTGATTGGACAGGCAGCTAAGATTGAGCAGGCGGTGCATGGATGCATTCAGACAGTATCAGACGACACATACACACACACAGACAAACAGAGAGAGAGAGAGAGAGAGAAAGGGAGAAAGAAAGAGAAAGGTTTTGCTTGGTTTGTTACCCGATGCAAAGAATTCTTTCTCAGTTCTGACATCTGATCACAAAATTAATCAAACAGAAGCAAAAGATCTTTGCCACTCGGTATTGATCAAACTGTGGGAAGTATTTCTAAATCATTTTTTAAAACAACAATACATTATAGACCTATGCCTGATTTTTTTTATTTCTTCCTTGATTAGTTTCTCATATATCGTGACAGAAAGAGATTGACAATGAAAACAACTGTCAACCCTGTTCAAAATCGCGCGGCTAAACCGCCTAGTGTGCGGTGCTTCATAAGAATACAAGGATTATTTTTTTTTGCTCCTCCCCCAAATTGCCGTCGGAATCGCAGACATTTCATTTCTATCGGCGGGTAAATCTTGTCGCTGCGATCAAATCGCCAAGTATGCGGTGCTTCATAAGAAAGCATGGGTTATTTTTTTTTCTGCGGTTGAATCGCGGCGGCTGAACAGCCTGGTGTGCGGCAGGGCTTAATCTGTATTCGATAATGGAGTTGTCGGATCACAAAGCCAGTCTGACTATTTGGGTCAAGACCGGGTCGTGGTGTCACCTATGTCCGGGTATCCAAAAGTGACCCGTTTTCAGCTCTGATACGTAGTGCTTCGATATCCCTATTTAAACCTTAGGTGCTCGTTTTCTGTTTATTAATAAAACTAAAATAAAAGATCGGATGGAAACATAAAATCCATTAAGAGGCCTCAATATCTATATTGCATAGTATGTGTGTGTTTTCATATTTTCTAAGATACAGGACAAATGGCAAGTAACAGTGAAATTTCGGAAAGCACTCGAGATTTTGACATTGTTTATTTTAGCTGAGAAATTAAAGTAGCCGTAATGGCTGACTTCATACAACCGGGGTTTCAAATTTCTCTTCTGAATCAAAATTCTTCAAATTGTGATTCAGATGTATTATTTGGGTCGCTTTCCAAAATGTGATTGTTGCTTTTCATTTGTCCAGTACCTTTAAAAGCATGAAAACACACCCACCCAATGTATGAGACTTATTAAATTTTATATTTTATTTTCCGAATACTTTTACAGATCTAGAGGAACTGTATACTACTTTCTAGGATGATTAAAGAAAGAAACTAAAAGAGTCACTTTAGAGTGGTAATAAAAACATCTGCACTCCAGGAAGAGCTAAAGTATACCAACTTAAACTGGTTATCTGAAAGAAGCTCATAGTACCCTAATATAAAATTATTTTTTTTTTTAAATGCGGAAAATACATTATATTTTAGGAAATATAATATTTGAAACAATATATTTTGAGAGACGAAAAATCTTTTAAATTTATGAGGAATTCAAGGCTTTAACATATTAAGAACTTAGACATATTTCAGGTGTTCCTAATTTGTATTGTGAAGGGAAAAGGTGGCTAAGATGCGAAAGAATGAATAATATTCAAAAATAATTAAATGGGAGTAAAAGTGTAATACATTTCCTACAAATGGAGAAATTGATACACTGCAGTACATTAGAATATGAGTAATTATTTTTACTTTTAATTTATATTTATTCCCGCCTCACAGGCAACTATAGGATAAGCCCGTCACAAGTTGGTCGAACCGCCCATGCAGTGTCGATCCAAGGCCCGAGAAAATATAAGTAACGAGCTCATTTATCTACAGAAAGTAATGCATTCAATTTGAATTTTATTTATGACCTTTAGACGTCTAAAGCTCAGGCTGGGATAGGGAAGGGTAAAGGATTCGGGAAAGTGTCGGCCAGGGCCTATGTTGAAAGTGCCATCCCGGCATTTGCCTGGCGTGACTGAGGAAAATAAATGTAATGCATATCTGAAGGTCTTGTGATCCATAAAAGTTATCCCTAAAATGATTACAAAATAATATATTTGCCTCAGACGTCCAATGCTAATGTAATTGGTCTGATCACCGCAATTGGTTAATGCTAATCACCGGAACATCTCGCACCAAAACATCCTACACCCACTTATGTAGTCTCCTTGTCAGTTGTTTGGGCCGCGGTGGCTCAATTCGTAGAGATTTTTGCTCTGGTGTTAGGGGTCGTCGGTTCGGTCTCTGCTCATGCCCTGTGGACTTTGGGGTACACAAACGCTGTGTGTGTTTTTTTTTCGTGGTTCTCTCACTTCTTCCCACTTTTTTCATTCCATCATCATCCATCCGGCCTGAGCCAAAAGTTGCCTAAGGTTCTTACAAACTAAATTTTAAAAAATCCTTATCAGATGGTTACTTTGTTTGACAAAATCAGGTTGATATTTGCGTCTGGGCTGATAGGATTTCTCATCTCTTTTGTTGGCAACGTCTACGTTAATTTATGATCCGACCATTTTGTTCCTAGAGTGGGGGAGGAATGTGTCTTTCACATATACGCTGGAATTTTCCCCTCACTGGACACTTTGACGAGTACCAAACCAAACTGGACAAACAGAATGTATTTATTTTGCGACCCACGTCAACTATGGGGGTTTTCAAATCAAGGACGTTTAAGACCGATTATTGGAGTTATGCATAGGTTTTGATTGCTTCTTTCTTTTTCAAAAGGAGCATTTTAGTTGGAAAGACGTAGTGCTAAAATTGTAAGACTTTTGCAGGCGTGTGAATGAATCACACTGCCCTCAAGTGATTTACTCAACATTCCTCCAGGAGCAGATTGCCCACAAATACACGACTCCTCACCAGGAAGATCAATCACAAGTGTTGTATGACGTAATGCTGTTGCTAATCGCAATCTCACTCCTCCATAATCTGAAAATTTCTGGGTCCATTACCTGATGTCCTGTCCCGAAGAAACAGATAGATCGCTGTATGATGCTTTTTCCTTTTTTTTCAAGTTCTCTCCCGAAAACACGTAGTAACGCCATAACAAATTTCCGAAGAAGAAATCAACCTCATCTCACCCACGTTTGTTTCTTCACACGCAAGTACGATCTCTGGATTGATAAACTTGCATTATGAGCCAGATATGCAGCTATAGTCTGAGCTCCTCTTATATCTGAGAGATAACTTCCCTTAGCTAGCACTCTCCAGGGACAATGAAGTAGCGTCTAGGGCCTTTATCTAGATACCATACCGGAATTCGCCTAGTAAAACAGAAGAAATATGGAACATGTCAGTTCGCAAGGACATCGTGCCTCACGAGTTCCGATACGAAATCCGTGACCGCAACCACTAGACCATATTGTCAGGGTCTGGATAATTCATAATAGTTCCTGGGTAAGACGGAGTACCACTGCCCTCCATCGGCTTGAGGTGATTGATGCCTGGAAGACAGGACCTACAGTTAAAGTGTATACTTGGGACGAACCTGTTGATTAGAAAGCTAAGGCTGAAACCAAGGTACGTACAACAGAATAAGTGAGAAGGTATGTTCATCAGGCGCTTCCGAAGTTCAAAATCATGTTCTAACGGTTTTTGCTACAGTGACGTCACGGGCGGATAGCACATAGGGAACCTTTCAATAGGTGGAGGGAAAATAATTTATTATTGCCGTTTGAGTGCGAATTTTTTTATACAATAAAAACTGTTACAATCTGCAATATATAGGCTATAAAATAAAAAATATTTTGCTTCAATAGCTGCAGTAGTTTCAGAGCTGCAGCCTGTTATATGATTTGAATCTCAATTTTTCATCAGTTTATAATAAAAATGATTTTATAAAAATCTTTTGAATGGGAATCTTTTGATACAACAAAAACTGTTATAATTTGCAATATATGGGCTATAAAATAATAAATATTTTCCTTCAATAGCTGCAGTAGTTTCAGAGCTGCAGCCTGTTATTTGATTTGAATCTCAATTTTTCATCAGTTTATAATAAAAATCTTTTGGATGTGAATTTTTTGATACAAAAATGACCACTTCCCCCACCCAAGATCAACATTTTCAACACCCAAGATCAACATTTTTGCTGTCAATTCTTCAGTTTCTTTGAAGATTTTAAAATGATGATGAAGGTTGTTTAATAATCAGAAGGGTGGTTAGACCGAAAAAGAGCGAATATACTATATTCCAGAAAATGTTCATTTTAATCTATTTCTTCTTTCTTTTGAGCAACTTTGTTATGTTCTTGAAGTTTATACTGATTTTTTTCTTAAGCTTATGTCAATTACAAGGTCTTTTTAGCTGATCTATTAGAATAATACAGGGGCACTACGCGAAGTGATAAACACCACGGACTTTGTTGATGGGCCACGAAAGTTTTAAATTTTTTCCTTGACTGGTAAATATATTTTGTTAATGATGTATTAAGAATGGGCAAAGGTTTATAAGGAATTAACCTTTCTTATCGTCTGAAGGCCCTTTCAGGACTAAAGGTTAAAAAGAGCAAGGAAAAATTGATTTTCTTAAATTTATTTTTTCATCCCATTTCCCGAATTTTTCGTGAAGTTTATACCAATGCCTTCTTTTGCTTATGATACTGACAACAAGGTCTCGCTGATTTCTCTGCTAGTATAACATGTATGCAGTGAATCAAGAATGAAAACATGGAAATGTAAAAATACAAGTTTTTTACATTCTTTTTTCTTTAGTTCACAATGGTTTGTGGTGTCCTCAAATCTTGCAACGTTAATTTAACTTATTTCCCGACGTCACGCAATGATGAAATTTGCACAGCGACGTAAGTCAGGAGACAATACAATATTCTATTGTTACATTCATATAGTTTTATATTTTTATAGCATATTATAATATTTCTTTTTAATATGGACTTCTTTAGCCTCAAATAAATACTAACCTGCAACGATCTGTCGTTTGACTGGTTGCAGAACGCTTTAGGATTTGGGACAGGAAACATTAGCTTGAGAAAAAACTATACGAACACAGAAATAACTAAAAAATAAAGACATACTTTTCTTATACAATTCGTACTAAAAGTGAAAAATCATTTTGTTTATGAATGACTAAAAATAAAAACATGGGGCGCGCCAATTCAAGAACTTATAAAGTGACTGTATATGAGAGCGCACGGCATGCTTTTCTTTTTAGTCATGCATAAAAATATTTTTCACTTTTTAATACATATTGTTTTTAAAAAAGTATGTCTTAAAAAGTATTTTTATTATGTTTTTTTTTTACTCACATGGCTTTGAGCAAAAAGAAAATTTGAAGTAACTACTGAAAGGTTATTTCTAAAGCATCACATTTCATAGAGATATCTGGTAGGTTTAGTGTAATCAAAATAATCTTGTCCGTGCAAGGAAAACATACGACACTAGGAATTTTGAAAGGAGTGGAAATTTCATTACAAGCAGAAATTTATCTTTTATACCGCAATTTATCCTTATATAGATACGTGGCAAGGCTACTTAATTTATATACTCTTATTCCATATTATATATAAAAAATCCCATCCAAACAGCCATAATAAATTATTTAAGGATAAAAAATTCACTATCCAACTCAAATAACAGGCCGTAGCTCTGAAAGTACTGTAGCTATTGAAACCAAATCTATCTCATATTATAGGCAGTATAGCGTAGATTATAACAGTTTTTTTGTTTTATCAAAAAAATCCTATCCAAAAGGCCACAATAAATTATTTCTCACCATCTCTTAAGAAATTTCCTATGCATTATCCGCCTGTGAAGTAAAGGAGGCGTGGTTTCCGAAGGGACACGAGCGCACTCCGAAGTTCAGATGAACAGCCCCTGGCTGAAACCACTCGTTTACAGGAGACACTGAAGGTACTGTTTTTGAAGGTATTTTCTTAAGAGCTTGCACTTAAGGTTAATCTAAAGCAACGATCTCCAACAAAATATGGCTACACTCTCTCCGTATATGTCTAATGTAGGCCTATTTTTATCGTTGCAAGAAATTTCCTTGCTGCTCCTACAAATTCAAGTCTAGAGAGTTCAAAACTTTCAGGGAAGAAAGTTCATAACCAATTCAAGAGCACGATCGATGTCGAATTTTAATTTTTGTTTTCCTTCATTGTTGAAATCGTTTCATTGTTGTTGTGAATATCGAAACCTATAACAATGAAGCTCTTTCAACAATGATCAAGTAAGAAAATAACAAATCGGCATCGATCATGCTCTTGAATTGGTTATGAACTTTCTTCCCTGAAAGTTTGAACTCTCTGGGCCTGAATTTGCAGGAGCAGCAATGAAATTTCGTGCAATGATAAGAATACATTAGACATATACGGAGACAGTGCTGTTATCTTTTGTTGGAGATCGTTGCTTTAGATTATCCTTAAGTAGCCAAATAACTACTAATTGCATGGTTTTAAATGTTGCAAGAGTGGAATTTTTTCAATTACTATACCTTACCACAGCCAATGACACTGTGCTAGTATAGTAGTTTAGTTTTAATTCTAATCTTAAAAACCTAATCTCATATTAGTTTTTTAATTAATTTATTTATGGCCTTTTGACATCTCAGGCTCAGGATGGGATAGAGTGGGGGGAGACGATGTTGGAATGTAGTCAGCCATGGCCTAGTTTCTCGGTACCATCCCGGACTTTACTAGGTAAGACTGAGAGAAACCCCTGGAAAAACTCAGAATGGACGGCTGCTGGGATCTTTCCGAGGACTTTCCGTTTGCTAAGTCAACCCTAAAACATGCAAAATAACGATAAGAAATATGATACATTTTACGTAAGCACAAGGAATGGGCGTCTAAAGCTGCTAAAAATGTGCTTGCGTTATACTTAAAGTCCTCTCACAAATTAACTGACCAGTACATGAGGTGATGATACCAAATTCTGATAAGACTATACACACTAGATTTAATATGACGCGCAGTGCGGCCGACTCCAAAAATGCTGACCAAAAGTCAAAGACGTAAGTGAATGATCTCAAAATCTGTACTCGTATTTTTTGGAGGAGGGGGGGGGGGTCGCTGATTACGAATCTGAAGTCAGAGTTACAAAATGTAACCCCCTTCATCCCATATTGACAACCCCTATTCGTGAAACAGTCTGTATATCATGTTACAATCAAAATGAATATCACGTCCATGTTTTTTTTTTTTGGTCGCTAATTACGAATATGAAGTCAGAGTTGCAAACTTTAACCCCCTTAACAATATTTTTACATTTTATACTTAAATTATAACTATTTTTAATGAAATATGATGATGTTTTTTTAATAAATGACTGCTGATTGGATTTTGGTCGGCCATTTTGAATCCAAGATGGCGACTTTTTCAACATATTGTAATATTTACCTCAACTACTCGTGATTATACACCTTTATGACAAATTTCGTTTCTCTAGCTGAAACGGAGTGGAAAATGGATTTTTGGGTCGGCCATTTTGGATCTAAGAAGGTTTATTTTGAAACATTTTCTAATATTTTCTTAACCTACTAGTGATCATGTACGCCCATATCTAATTTGGTGTTTCTAGCTCCCGCGGTTTAGACTCTGCGCTCTATACAACAATACGTTTGGCAGCCATTTTGGATCCAAGATGGTGACTTTACAATATGTTGTAATATTTTTCTAAACTACTTGTAATAATACACCTGTGCGCCATATTTCGTAGTTCTAGCTCAAACGGTGTGGAAAATGGATTTTTGGGTCCGTCATTTTCAAACGATTGAATAACAAACAAGGGCAACTTCGGACAGAATTTTTGTTTCATATTGAAGAAAATAACAGAATAAGTCTGACAGCGGATCAACACGGAGCAATATAACTTTTTAAAATAATATATCGTATTTTAACGCTTTCAATTAATAAAAATCAATAACAATTTTAGTTTCACTAATATATATATTTTTATAAATTATTATTTCGTAACTTTATTATATATATATTCTACGTACTTTCAAGCGTTGATTCCAGTTTATTTGATTATGATCTGCTTCAACCTAAAGTTTTTATACAACTTTCAACACGTGCATTGTTTACTGCCTCAGTAACACAATCGATTCCAGTTGAACAAAGGTAAATTTGGGACTCCAATTCTGGGACAGGTAAAAGGAAATAAACACGTTCATAAGAAATTTCTGACCATTACAGATGTACTGTAATCAACTCAACATGAAAAAGTTCATAACTAGTTACTTTTTTTTTTTTTTTTTTTACATTTGGCCAGGTTGTTTGGAATCGGCCACACTGTGTGACGTTTAAATTATTTTTTTTTTTACAGTGTTGCGAAAATTGATTAAAATGTTTTAGCATTAAATATATGACCTAGTGGTTACCGTGGCTGACTACTGATCGTGGGGTCCCGGGTTCGATTCCCGGCTCTACCAAGGAATTTTTTCCAAAGCGAGAGGGTCTGGAACGGTGTCCGCCCAGCATCGTGATGCAGTAGGGAGCTGCTGTGAGTAAAAGACAGTGACGATCACAGTTGAGAGCTTCGGTCCTCCTCTCCTAACACGTCTGGTCAGCGTGGGAGCAATAGACCAACTCCTCCCTCCAGGAGAGGTCTCATCCAGCCAGCAGTGGATTGAATGACTTCTGAATTCTTCACCTATTTCATGGTAAGATACCTAACGCGTGTAATTTTAGGTCACAAAATTACCTATTAGCTCATATTTTAGTGACAAAATTCGTGACAAAGTTACCGGTAACAAAATTACCTAAGTCCTAACAGGCATATTCCTAAAATAAAGAAAAGGAAGGTGTCTAACGCCATGAATAGCTAAACTAACTCTCTATCAGCCATCCTGATGGAAGTCTGACAAAATATTTTTCGGTTTTATCCGGCAGACGGTATCTAGAATAAGTCTGCTACTACCTGTTCTGCCCATTTTCCAGTAAGTATGCTCCCAGAGGTACATCATATGCAGTGTTTATGGCGGCTTAGGCAACAGTTGCCTAACATTAATGAAACTTAGAAACGATATAAATTTGAAAACAAGCATTCATATGTTGAGTGATTGTTAATTTGGATTTGTTTGTGACCTTTAGGCATCCACGATAGGGTAGAGGAAAGGATGTGAGGAGAAGTTGGTTAGGGTCTGAGTTGAATGTACCAATCCCAAGGTTTGCCCGGTGTGACAGAAAAATCCCTGGGAAACCTATCCCAATGGTCCGCTACTGGTATCCTCTAGAATGCGAAGCCAACCAACTCTCTACGAACTGAGCTACCACCGCTCGGTGAGTGACGGTTTATGCTTTCTGCACTTCGTGCGCCACTACCACCGTTTAGAGGTGCAACGTTATCTCTACCTGCCTCCATTGATGCACTAGCCTGAAATATTGAAATGGAAGAAGCTACTTCAATGAAAAGCACATGTAACACTGTGCAACAAATTTTAACTTTTACTGCAAAAGAAGGTATTCTTTACTAATTCGCTTGTGCTGATTTAAAAAATGACCTTTAAAATCGTAGCACGTCACAGTTTTTTTTTAGATATACTAATTCATATAGCATGATTTTCAACATGACTAAATATATTTTCAGATTTCGTACTTAAAATATAATATCGTGAAGCAATTACATGAAATTATAAGAAGTAAAATTCTTAACGTAGATAAAAAATTCAATCAGTATTACGCATGAGATATATAAAGTATCTTAAATGCTACTTGTGAAAGTGAGCTCCTCTGGATTGCCTTTTGTATAACAAGCTCCGTGTCTCCTTGTAGAGAAACCAACAATAGTTTGCCAACATTGATGTGTGTCCCAACTACCCTGGTAGTGGTATCATTTTCCCATTCCACTTATGTCCTGAAGAAAACGCTCCCCCTGCTCATCACTTACAGCACCCAGATTGTCTGGGAATATGTCGAGATGTGAATGCAGAAGTTATCCCGTCAATGACATACTGTACATCACTCTAACACACGGATTGATTCAATGAGGCCATTCACTAGTTGCACACAATTTGGTTGTTTCGAGTTTCCTAGGAATCCAGTACACCCAGCTACAAATGATTTCGATGCTGCCAATTCAAGTGGGTTCATTGTTGCTTCGAATTCCTTGTCACTGGTGAGACTTCTTATTTGTGGTTCTATAAAAGCCCCTTCCGTTACTTTAGCTTCACCCAATTTTGAAAATTTTTGTCTTAGGTACAGAAAAGTGCTGCCAGCCTTGTCCAGAGCTTTCACAAAAACCCCGAATGAATCCAAGTTTGATATGAAGTGGAGGTAATCTAATTTTTTCGGGTGGTACTAAGGGTGTTTGGCAAACATTGTTTTCTCCGAAACTGTAATTTTCCCGCTTTGACCACTCTATCGTGATGTAGTGGTTGACTGAGTCACGGCTATCCCAGAGACACAAAAACATCAGTACTTTGTATGTCCTCCTTGTAAACCAGTAAGTAGTTCTACACCTTTCAGATCACAACAAACACTCCAAGTATGGGCTTTGTAGTTGATTGCTTGCAGTACTGTTGCCATGGTGTCATAGGTTTCCTTGATTCCTACTGCATGACCCAGCGGAAGGGAGGGTAACTGATTTCCATTATGAAGAAGCACAGCCTTCAATCTGAATTTGGATGAATCCACAAAGAGACGCCATTCTTCTGGTTTGTATTTTAGTCCAAGTTTACGTGACAGACCAATTACCTCTTTGCAGATACACATAGGGGTTTTCCCTTTCCATTGTGAAGAAGTGTTGCAGGTCTTTATTACGATCTCTATAAACCGATATTTTTGTACAAGGTGCCAGAAGATTGCTGCAACGTAGAAGCAAGAAGTTGGGCTTTTCCTTTCGGTAATTTAAGGTCACGCACTAAATCATTAAGTTCTGTCTGGCTGATGAGATGAGGGGACGTGTCACTTTCAAAGATATATTCTTCTGAAGAATCCGATTAGTTGTTCTCGCCAAAGACGACTTAGTTGTTTGCTGAAGTTGTGGGTGCTGTTGTTACAGTAAGGTCTTCACCATGTGGCACTGTTTTTACTACCGAAGACACGGTAGCGTATGCTTTCCTCTGCTTGTTCTTTAAGAAATAGCCCTGAACGTTTGAGAGACAAAAATGACAGCCCCTTAAGAGGTCTTTAGGTTCTGCCCAATATACAGGAACAGCAAATTTCATTTGCCGTTTCTTTCCCGTTCAATAACTCTGTAAGAGTAACTGCACACGTAACGCAACACCTGTGTGGCGCAAACGACTTAGTCATCAATTGGACAAACAAAATAGAGTCTGTATGCTTTCTTCACAGTGTTTGTTAAATTTCTTTGCCGGGACATGGGAATGAACAGACCACAGATACAAACAAAAAAATGTCACACAAGTCCACGAGATCTTGATGTAGACATGGTACTGATTTTCGTACACTGCCTCAAAGCACACTGACTGACACAACTTCACACATCTGAGGTGAACAAAAACAAGATAAATAGTTGCCGAGATGCCAGAAGTGTTGCCAGCTGAGAATGAGAAAATTCCCCCCTTTGCTGGATATAACGTCACGCATGTATCTTTGAACTGATTGGTACGTGCAGTACATAAACTGATTGCGTATTCGAAATCAGCGTTTCGAAATTAGTAAAGAACACATGTTTGTTTCTCTAATGCAAAATGGCTGTTGCACAGTGATAATCTACGTCATCAGATTAAAAGAAGTGAGGCGGAGTCCCGTTGGAGAACTGTGTATATAACCTGCCGCCAGACTTCAGCATCGAGCACCCTCTATATATGTTCTATGTTACATTAATAAATTGCAGCGAGACCTTCCCAACGTCACCAATCACCTTCCTAGCTCTAGTAGTTACGAAGTTGAAATTACCCTCCCCGAAACCCGTGATCCGCCCCTACGATCTGGATGAATGATACAGATCTGAACTCGTGTTGACGAGACCTTTCCAATGATACTCCAACCACTTTCCTAGCCCCAGAAGGCGAAAGGTGAACCCTCCGAAAATCGGGATCACCCCTGCGATTTGGATAAATAATACAGATTTGAACTCGTCTTGCCGAGACTTTTCGAACGACACCTCATTCACTTTCCTAGCTCTAGTAGTTCCAAAGTTGTAATCCTCCCCTCTGAAACTCGGGATCCGCCCCTGGAATCTGGCTGAATGATACGGGTTTGAAGTCGTCTTGCCGAGACTTCTAATGGAACCTTAACCACCTGTCTAGCCCAAATAGTTCCAAAGATACAAAATGTCCCCCTCTATTTCTGGTACCGCCTGCATCTCTGGATCCGTCCCTGCTATCTCAATAAATGATACAGGTTTAAGCTCGTCTTACCGAGACTTTTCGAACGACACCTCAATCACATTTCTAGTCCTAGTAGTTCCTGAGTTGAAAGTTGTAGACAGGTGCCGGTCGGGTGGAAGAGCGGTCTTTGTCAATAGGCCATCGGCTCGAAGGTCCCGGGTTCGAGTCCCGGCAGGGGCATGGGTGTGGAGTTTAACACAACAGCTAAAGGCGAATCGTGACGGGCCGAAGTCCAAAGTTACTAGACTGGCCCATGTAAAAATAAAATTAAAAAATGAAGTTTTTGTAGACAGGTGGATCGAGCGGTCGCATGCGGCTTCACAGCCTTGCTGCTGAAGCCTAAAAAAATCTAACACTAAACTGGGAGGCGCGACGTAAGGCTGTATTACGTTCAAGTAGTAGGTTATGCGGTTAGCAGAGCAGAACATCTCTTAGAAGCCGTGTGTCTGACTTTCGTGACCACAGTCCCCTACTAATTTTATTCAAGTAGCTCCACAATTGTCTTCATGATACTCGGTCAACACCGCAAGTTTTGAGTCACCATCTGGGACCGAGCCCAGGACCGCTCCCACTGAACTTAACCGCGCTACCGACTAGGCCACGATCGTATCACTGTCAAAATATTTAACCTATTTGCCGGTAGCAAATAGGTTATTTTGTCACTTGTACACTTCGCATTAAAAAAAATGCGACAGCGAACGCCGTGCAGCTAGGCAACCCAAATGCAACTTTCTTATCCCATAATCGTGTCTGGTAAATACACCCCCTCTTTCTCCTTCCTTCGTTTCGCCCATAGTAAAATCAGCAAACATCATGTGTACATTTTTTTAAAAAAATATAGACATGTATTAGTATCGCCAAAATGAAAGAATAAAAGCGAGACGAATCAATATAGAATATACATAAGTTGATGGAGGGAGAAATTGAAATACACACAATAAAAAATTGAAACCGATGGATGTCTGTTAGACAGAGGCAGAGAAATGAGAGAGAGAGAGAGAGAAAAGGGGAGAGAAGAAGAAGAAGAAGTAAAGATAAAAATATAGAATTTAAACGTAGTTAAAAAGAACCTAACATTATAAACTTCCGTTCCCACAGATTCAACAGCAAAATACAAATGACTTTTGGATTTCATATTTTTTCAGAGCAATTCGAATATATAGACGGGTGCTTGAAAATTAATTTAGTCACTATCCAAATGGCGACCAAATTTGGTGGTCAGATTGAATACTCATGATTTCGAGTGAAACTGCAGATTTTTGAGACACATATAGGATAATGTCAAAAGTGTAACACACATGCTTTGTTTGCACGGGGTTCGGTTGCAAATACGGTGGGCCTCATTGAACGTACTGGTTCGGAATACATTGTAATCAGGGATTCCGCCAGAAGTTTCAGATTGGACGGGGGAGAAAGTAAAAATTTGGAGGGTGTAGGTAATTGTGCACTGTGTCTATCAACTTTTGACCATACAAATGTTAACGTTGGGGTAGTCTCGAAGATTTGGGGTTGACACCCCCAACAGTGGCCGGGGTCTAGCGGAATCACTGATTGTAACAAACCCAGTAGAAACCGTAGGCCATACTTTCCATCTCAGACTACTAATGTAAATTGAACATAAAAAGAAAATGAATGGATGATAATTTATATCAGAATGAGCCAAGATTACATATGCAAACTGTATCAAAATGAAATTTACAAATGCTCAAAAGCAAAATTAACATGTTCCTATCGGTATAGCACACTTTACATGTTCCACATTTCAAACGTGAAAAAAGGAACACATTTACAAGTATGTTGATAAATAATAGAATGGAAACTAAATTTGTGCCAAACTAATATAAAGATAATTCTTCTATTGAAATGGCCAAAAAAGGGGGCCATTTTCTACTCATGTTTTAAAATTTATCTGTTCTGGACATGCCACTCTATATTCGACCTATTGCGAATATAACGTTCTGATAATTACAACACTAATGAAGTAGTTTTTATAACAATTCGCACAGATAGAATGAGCACGGCAGAGCTGAAACGGGTCACCGGCTGTCGGGGGATGCAGGTCAAGTTTTGGACTGTGTCGCCGGGTGTAAAATTCGAACGCATTCGGACGCGATGGTTCGATTTAGATCTGATAACCCGGAGGATGAAGGAGATATTTTAATTATTTCATTGCGTTTGAACAGTGTTTCTTTCAGGGGTGACTAGGACCGGAGATGTTACCCCTAAAACACGAAAAATACGACACCGAAATTCCCAGTTAAATAGATTTTCCAGACCGGATCAATCGGGTTACCGGGTCACTTACGTTTGGGTCAGGGCCTGCCACCGGATCATTGAAAGTGGGCCGGATTTGTCTCTGGAACACGCAAAATTAGAGTGTGTGTGTAACGTAAGAGAAAAAATAAAGATGAATAGAGAGAAGGAGAAGAAGAGAAAGAAGCAAAGAAGACACGATAACAATACATCAAGAAAGAGAGAAAGACCAATGAAAAACATGAAAAGTATATTATCATGATACTAAAGAACAAACACGGTTACCTCTGATTGTCGCCAGTGATGCTTCGTAAGTTCTCCAGCGGCAGATGAAGATCTGTTTGAATACTTCAGTTTATTGGAAAAAGAAATTGGTTGGTGGAGAATCGAACCCCTTTTCTAAATTAGAAGTTCAGCACTCTAGCGATACTCTACATGTGCCTATACCCAAAACGTGCTTAACAAATGCTAAAGTGTTTCTTTCTAAGAATAATAACATGAAAAGTGGATCCTTCAGATCAGTGACGTGTCCTGGTAACCCCCTGAGGCTTGATTAGGACTTTTCCAACCAACATTCGTAAATGGTCTCCTTCTCTATAATGACTCAGGTGCTTCGTTCCACAGTCGGAAATAATATCCATTTTGTATGAGAAGTTTTGATTAGATTATTCACGATTTCTTTGTAAAAAATCTTTAGCTTGAGCAGGATTTGAACCTATGTTGGTTACTTTGATTACTTTACAGTCCAGGACTTTTCCTCTACTCCATTTTGCCAACTAAAGACCAATGCTATGAATTAGTAAGCTACTGTTTGGAAAAAGCCAATTTCGTGCTGTAAATTGTTTAAACGAAAGTGCACGCTATAATTTCTTTATTCAATGACTTATAGACTAATATCCGAAATTACAAAACTCCAGGTAATATGAAAGAAACAATAACATTTTTTTGCAGTTGTTTTTGCGCCGTGGAAGTTCCAAGTCACGTTTATAGGAGTAAGTATTATTATTATTGCAGTGAAACGTCCGATAACTGACAGTTTTATATTCCCTGTAGAACAACATTGATTATTATGGAAGTAAACTCAGTGTACTATATGAAAAAGAACACTGACAGCTTGATAATGTTTTCTTTGAAAGTAAAAACCTCTCTATAGCGGACGTCTGCAAACCTTTCTGCATAAAATAGTTTTTCAGTTGTGACTAACTTTCCTATCAGGAAGACAAATGAAGCCTTTATTTCCAATTCCCCTCCAATTATTGCCCATCATAAGTAAAAATATTGTTGCAAAGTGTCTAAATCAACCCCTGAGCACCTGTCCGAAACATGGCACTAGTTCTGGGAAAGTGGACGCATTTTGTTTTCACGAACCACTTGACCAGGCTCCCGTCTAAGGAGAGCGAACATGGGAACAATGTGAAATAGAAAGTTAACAGCACTTGTGCGTAAATAGCACTTTTGCTTATGTCCGCCGCTAACCGGGGGCTACCCCCCTCCCGCGACTCATACCGACCAGCACCCTTCGGACTCTGCGTGCCCCCTTGCACACCGAGCGTTGCCCTGGTGGGTTTATATATATCCTAGGTTCTAGTAGCTAAAGTGTACGTTACCATAGTAACTTTTTTGTTCACTAATTTTAGTGTATATAATCTACGAAAAATGCAAGAAACCAATTATTAATAATAAATTTGGACTTAGAAAAATAAATTTTGATAGAAAGAAAGAAGAAAAAAAATTATTGTCCCAGCCGGGATTCAAACCCGGAAATCTTGAATTAGTTTCACCGTGCGTTAACCAGAAAACCAAACTGCTAGCTGCGAAAAAAACGATTGACTGTGTTACTTATAGCGTGCTCTGCGAGTGGGCTATGCCTTCTTTCCATGTGGGCCCTCTTTAGGCGAGAGCCAGGTCAATTATTATTAGTTCGTAAAAAAAAATCTGCAAAGTGGGATCCGAATAATTCTGTTCAATAAACCCCACGAACTTGAACATATGATTGGACTTTTCTTAACAGTTCAGTATTTGTTTATTAAAGTGCTATATCTGTAGTATGGTGACCCAGTATATGTAGATATCTCAAATAACAAATATTGTGTTGGCATTATACAGAATATTTAATTGCACGTGAATTGATGTTTTACTTTTTGACTTCCAGCACAAGATTCTACCTTCACTGCTAAGTTGTCACATCAACGAACAATAATATTACTATGTTTCTATCTTTGTCACGCCACGCACATGTCTTTTACACAGCGCCAATCGCGCGATTCATTCTTTGGACATAAAACTCGTGTCCCATTTTCTCTTCCGTTTCCAGAATAAATGACAGTGCGTGCATACATAAAACTGAGTTACCGCCCATACAATTCATTTTATCTTATCTTATACATAAAATTTAATTTAAGTTTAATTTTGAATTTAGTTTTAAGGCCTTTAGGCAACTTTGGCTTAGGCCGGATGAATAATGATAGGATTAATTGTTGGAATGAAGAAAGTGGAAGAAAACGGGAGAACTCCAGGAAAACGCACGCATACGCATGGGCGGAATTATGGAGGCCATTGACCCTCAATCATTTCTAATTTACTTTAAATGTTTTATTCTAAACGATAGCTTTGCAATTTCTTATCCATAAAATAAATTTTATCCCCCCCCCCCAGGGTATCTCTACTAGATCCGCCCATGAGCACACGGAGTTTGTCCACCACAAAGCGCACATGGCACGAACCGATATAGATCCAACACAGTGTTTCTCAACCTTTTTCATGCCCCGCCCCCTTGTAGAGTTCCTTCTGCCCGGCGACCCCAGAAGTAATTTTCTTGTTTGTAATAAGCGGATTTATTTAACGTTGTATTAAATAGCCTCATGAAGGCTCCAACACACGCACGCACGCACACACACACACACACACGCGCGCGCGAGCGCGCGCGGTTTTATGAGCAATTGTAGAAAATGTCATGAAAATATCTGGAAAACTTTTGCTTTTACCGGTCTGTTTCTCAGTTACACGAGTTAGTAAAGGTAAAGGTATCCCCTGTGCGATACACACGCGCCGTGAACTGCACAAGGGGGATGTGGAGATACGCGCTCCACATATTCTCGACCTACGGTACGAAGTGAGGTGATATGGTCAGTCCCACGCTCAACCGCCTTTACCTTCCCAAGGTACCCAAGAGTACAAAGGACACTCTGTTACTCAGTTTGATAGGAGGCTGACTGCAGCGCAGAGCGCTAGGCATGGGAAGGATGGGTACCTAACTTTTGACTGAAAATGTATCACAAAAATTGAACAGGATATTTTGAAACTGGTTAAATCAAAATATTCTCAGATTTCCCGCTAACCTAGTAAACTTGTGCAATCTTTCGTAATGTTTTAAATATTTATGTACTTTTTTATTTTCTGTAATATTTGCGTTTCATTTGAAAACATGACAGTTAATTTGCTGTATTTTGTAATAAATATCCTAAATATAGTAGAGATAAACTATTCAACTAATTACATTACCTTTAGTAATTAGGAAAACAAGTAAAATAAAATATCATCTGCGAAATGTATTGGTTTTAGCTTACAAAACCCTAATTAAATTATTTTTTTAAATCTGTCTCGCGACCCCCTCGCACACAACCCACGACCTCCTTGGGGATCGTGACCCCCAGGTTGAGAAACCCTGATCCAACGTATACATAAAAGTCGGGAGCTATACTATACATGGTTTTGCCGAATAAGCTTGCTTGTGTATAGCGTGACACAAAATATTTACTTACTTCTTGGTGCGCGTAAACATGAGTTTAAGTCCGTGGGGGACTATTGAAGAGAATGGTTCAAAACAGACTGTAGCCAAAATTATATGCCACGTCGTTAGGAGCTCAGCTGTTTTTTTAGTCGTTCGTAGCAATAATTGATAATTTTTAAAATGAGTTTTTGTCTTTGCGTACTACCTTTATTCTCTTCTTCATTATATAAACATTTGCAAAACACTATTTGTCTTATTTTGAATGTAAACGCCATTTACAATTGGTAGAGAACGCAAATTTAACGTTTCCGACGTAGCTGGAAAAAGTAAAAAAGTGTTGGAAAATATGCGGTTTAATCCCATATTCATCAGCATCAAAAAAAGTACAATAACCAAAAGCCTGAAAAACTTCGGCCATGAGAGCCTCGGTGGGAAGTATTCAATGTAAGCAAATTCTATACCGCTAACATTATTGCAAGTTCATGTAGTTTTTTTTTTATTTTCCACAAAAGTTGAAAATGTGGAGATAATTTCGATGCTAGGCGACTTCAGTCAGTAAGTCCGTTCCGAAAATTTACAAAAGCTACACTTTCGCGTAATATAGACATATGATGACGAATCAAATTCAATCCTGAGACACTTGCTGGAGTAGGAAACCTTATGGTTGAAGATTCGAATCGCCTGCAAGTGACGACTTTTTATACTTACAATAAAAACTGTCAAAAGTTAAAATTTGTATTACGCTCAACTTGTCATATTGCACGAAGTGTATTAGAACTTTAAATTGCAGTTTCAACTTCTCCATTTTCTAATGACTTTTTTTTTGTGATGTTAGCTTCGTTTAGGCTGGTTTACCTTAAAATAAAGGTTGTATCTAGAGCAACGACGGTTTTCCGTCGTTGCCTTAAGTTTTTAACATCGAGGGTTAATTTACTAGAGCAACGACGGAATATATTCCACTCTCGCGTAGCTTGAACTGGAAGTAACAGACGACAAGCACTGAGCCCGGCGGCTACAGTTTAGTCTTGTGGATAAGGCGTCAGAAAACTAATCCAAAGGTCCTAAGTTCAAACCCTGGCGTCGACATTCTGCATATTTATTTTTAAAAAAATTAAAGTTTTTTTCGTTTTTTATGTAAATACACAAAATGAAATTTAATAAAAGTTCTGATTTATAATTTTAAAAGAGTCCACTAAAATTAGGATGTATATAAACCCACCAGGGCAGGATGCACAAGGTGGGAGGTGTGCAAGGGTGCGTCCGAAGGGAGCTGGGCGGCATTAGCCGCGGGGGGAGGCGCAGTCCCCTGTTGGCGGTGGGCATACTCAAAAGTACTGTTTACTCAAAAATTCTGTTTATGCAATGTTTTGTGTCGTCCCGTCCCATCCCTTTGTTGCTCTTGCAAATTAACCTTTGAGTTTAATAGCTTAAAGCAACGACGGAAAACTGTCGTTACGCTAGACATGTCCTAAACTAAAAGACAATAAATGATCGTATCTTAATGTGGCAATACTTACCCTAAACTGGATGTTCCTAAAACTGTCATAATATATTAATTTCATAATTCCACATGACAAAAAGGACATGCATACACATGTGTTTACTTACCACACAATATGTACAGACAAAATGTAATACATACACTCAATGTTACATTTTCCTCGCGCTTGAACTTAGTAATACATTGCTACTGTTTTACGTTGGGAAGATAGAATAGAGAAAACGTGCTAGGCACTTCAATGCGAAAGCAAGTCAACATAGGTTCAAATCCTTCTCAAGCTAAAGATTTTTTACAAAGAGATCGTTAATAATCTAATCATAACTTCTCATACAAAACGGAGAATATTTCCGACTGTGGAATGAAGCACCTGAGTCATTATAGAGAAGGAGACCATTTACGAATGTTGGTTGGAAAAGTCCTAATCAAGCCTCAGGGGGTTACCAGGACACGTCACTGATCTGAAGGATCCACTTTTCATGTTATTATTCTTAGAAAGAAACACTTTAGCATTTGTTGAGCACGTTTTGGGTATAGGCACCTGTGGGGTATCACTAGAGTGCTGAACTTCTAATTTAGAAACGTGGGTTCGATTCTCCACCAGCCAGTTTCTTTTTCGCATAAACTGAAGTATTCAAACAGATCTTCATCTGCCGCTGGGGAACTTACGAAGCATCACTGGCGAGAATCAGAGTTAACAGTGTGTGTTCTTTAGCATAATGATAATATACTTTTCATGTTTTTCATTGGTCTTTCTCTCTTCCTCTCTTTCTTGATGTATTGTTATCGTTTCTTCTTTGCTTCTTTCTCTTCTTCTTCTTCTTCTCTCTATTCATCTTTATTTTTTCTCTTACGTTACACACACACACACACTCTAATTTTGCGTGTTCCAGAGTTAATTCTGGGCCACTTTCGATGACAGGGCCTGACCCAAACATAAGTGACCCAGTAACCCGATTGATCCGGTCTGGAAAATCTATTTAACTGGGAATTTCGGCGTCGTATTTTTCGTGTTTTAGGGGTAACATCTCCGGTTCTGGTCAGCCCTGGAAGAAACACTGTTCAAACGCAATGAAATAATTAAAATATCGCCTTCATCCTCCGAGTTATCAGATCTGAATCGAACCATCGCGTCCGAATGCGATCGAATTATACACCCGGCGACACAGTCCAAAACTTGACCTGCATCCCCCGACAGCCGGTGACCCGTTTCAGCTCTGCCGTGTTCATTCTATCTGTGCGAATTGTTATAAAAACTACTTCATTAGTGTTGTAATTATTAGAACGTTATATTCGTAATAGGTCGAATATAGAGTGGCATGTCCAGAACAGATAAATTTTAAAACATGAGTAGAATGGCCCCCTTTTTTTGGCCATTTCAATAGAAGAATTATCTTTATATTAGTTTGGCACAAAATTAGTTTCCATTCTATTATTTATCAACATACATGTAAATGTGTTCCTTTTTTCACGTTTGAAATGTGGAACATGTAAAGTGTGCTATACCGATAGGAACATGTTAATTTTGCTTTTGAACATTTGTAACTTTTCGTTTTCGTACAGATAAAGATTTATAATCTTGTCTCTTTCTGATAGAAATTATGCAGAAAAATTATAATTCATTCATTTTCTTTTTATGTTCAATTTACATTAGTAGTCTGGAATAGAAGGTATGGCTTATTGTATCTACTGGGTTTGTTACAATTAGTGATTCCGCTAGACCCCGGCCACTGTTGGGGGTGTCAACCCCAAATCTTCGAGACTACCCCAACGTTAACATTTTTATGGTCAAAAGTTGATAGACGCAGTGCACAACTACCTACAACTTCTTAATTTTTTCTTTACACCCCGTCCAATCTGAAACTTCTGGCGGAGTCACTGATTACAATGTATTCCGAACCAGTACGTTGAATGAGCCCCACTGAATTTGCAACCGAATCCCGCGCAAACAAAGCATGTGTGTTACACTTTTGACATTATCCTATATGTGTCTCAAAAATCTGCAGTTTCACTCGAAATCATGAGTATTCAATCTGACCACCAAATTTGGTCGCCATTTTGAAAGGGATGACTTAATGAATTTTTGAAGCACCCGTCTCTATATTCGAATAATTCTGAACACACATAAAATCCAAAAGTCATTTGTATTTTGCTGTTGGAATTGTGGGAACTGAACTTTATAGTGTGGGAACTGAACTTAATCTTTTTTACTAAGTTTACATTTCATACTTTTTATCATTACTTCTTCTTCTCTGTTCCCTTTCCTCTCTCTCTCTCTCATTTTTTTGCCTATGTCTAACAGACATCCATTGGTTTCAATATTTCATTGTATGTTTCAATTTCTCCCTGCATCAACTGATGTATATTGATTCGTTTCGCTTTTATTCTTTCATGTTATCGATACTAATACATGTCTATTTTGACAAAAAAAAAAGAAAAGAAAAGAAAAACGTGCTCATGCTTTTTGCTGATTTCAGTATGGACGAGACGTAGGAAGGTAGAAAGAGTGGGTCTGTTTACCGGACACGATTATAGGATAAGAAGGTGTCATTTGGGTTGCCTAGCTGCACGGCGTTCGCTGTTGCCATTTTTTTGATGCGAAGTGTACAAGGACATTGACAAGTCTACAGTTACAAATGTGTTTTTGACGTCGAAACATTAGATAGGACTTAAGAACTGTGAAAAAATCATAGTTTCATAACAGTTACGAAAAAAATAAAGAAGAAAATATTAACAAACTATGTATTTACACCCTCTCGGCGTGGAAACAAATACCAATGGAAGAACGTAATGGAAGTCCTGTCAAACATGAAAGGCATGAACAGAATGTTCTCGTAATTGGTTTGTATATTATTTACAAGTAAAGCATTTGTATGTCCAACACCTCAAATTGTTGCTGCCAAATGTCTATCTGAGTTGACAAGAACGGCGTTTATTTGGAGTTCACTGATAGGAAAATACTAGCACTGTATTTCCTGCTTGATATTTTAGAAACAATTCGCTTGTTAGTACGCTATAATTCCTATCGTCAAATTTATAAACCTTATATGAAAACACGTTTCCTCGTTTAAATATCACTATTTCATTTTAAGAGGTGGGAATAGTGAGTGATTCTCAAGGATGGAATACTAAGACATAGCTTAGTAAGTCAAAAGTAGTTTATGTTGCTCTCCAAACATGAAAGTTCTAAAAAAAATGTTGGTTGCAAAATCTGTGTTTTTGAGTTCTTAATTCCATGAATGTAGGTCCTCTTCCGAAAATTGTGCGATGACTTGGGGAGATGAGATCCACTCTCTTTGCAGAAAACTTACCTGGCTCTGTTTTTCGAAATAACCCCCAAAACTGGGATATAAGCCGGACAGAAAGTCCGGTTTTCTGCGAACTGATTTTTCCTTTCTGGAAATCACGCTAATAGGACATGGGGTCAGAATTATATAGTGTTGCAGTGTACACTGTTCCAACTTTGGCTCTGAAGTACGAAATTTTCAACTTAAATTTTCCTCTTAGTACTTTTATGTTAAAACTTCTCTATTTATGTTTCCATTAAAATGAGGTTTCCTTTTCATTGAATTGAATTTTATTTATGACCTTCAAGCATCTAAGGCTCAGGCCGAATAGGGGAGAGGGAAAGGATGTGGAAAGGCTTTGGCCAGAGCCTAAGTTGAAGGTCGGCCTGGTCGATTGAACTCACGACCTCCCGAACGCTAAGCCAACGCTGTACCACTGGCTTAATTTTCATGAAAATAATAATACATTATTGTTTGAGCCCAGGTAGGAACAATGAGACAATTTAAAAATGAAGAATTTTTATTATTCTTTTATTAATTAAATTATTAACAAAGTCTCTGGTCGTCATATTAATAGGACGCTACGGAATATTGTGGGGAGGAGGACACAAGGCAGATTTTTATTTGCGCCCAAGATAGGAGGGTGATAGATAGGAAGGTAGGAGGGTGAAATTAAGTTAAGAAGGGGCCTGGCTCCCTATAAAACTCCCATTTAGCTACGTGCTCGACTATGTCTCTGCATACAGTATCCAAACCACCTGTTTGTCAAATGTTCTCTTCTATGACAAAAGTATCTATTTGCTCATATTTTGGTGACAAAGTACCCATTAGCTAATATGATATTTTGGTGACAAAATTACCTTCCAGTGAGACATGCAATATTTAGTGAAGTATGGCGCAAACGAAATATCTGGAATCCCCAGGTAGGAAGAAAATAGTGTACCTTCTGCTACATATTGTAGAAACACATCTGTTCATTAGTTCCAATACGAATTTTATCATGAAATCTTAGATTATCACGTCTTTCCTCTGTTAGATATCACTATTTCATTTTCAGTATAGTGAGACAGAAACAAGGATGCAACAATGAGACGTAGCTTAGTAGCAAGCCCGTAGCTAGGATATCCGAAAGGCGGCGACACAGATGGGATCTTCAGCTCTTGTTCTATGACTAGCTTAGGAATACGAGTAATTAGACCTGCAATTAAAATTTGCATTGAGTTGAGGAGGAGGGGGACAAGCGTGGAAAACCAAGAATCAAGCGAACTAAATGTTAAAGTAAGCCTAAACCAAATTTTACACAGTTTCATTCAAACAAAATTTCCTTTTCCATATGTGAATTCATTTTTTTTAAAAGAAAAATCTACATGTTCTCTAATTAGTTTGTTTTTCATGTATGCCTGTTCGTTATATGTCAACAAGGGATAAGTAAATATGTTTCTGAACTCTCATGTGATAACCCCAAAATAGATCTTAATTACGTGCGCGTTTTAACAATTCTATCTGTTGATGAATAATTGGAAATCAGGAATATTGCCGTAGACTATACTGGAGAAAAATTAAAATCAAAGGAGAGCGAGCTTTGCTAATAGTGGCATTCCTTACCGTGCAATTTCTAGACGTTGCTTGTTTCTAGCGATTCGACTCAATATATCTTCAACATTTACATTAACATCGTTAATCATAGAAAAACGTGTCAGGCCATTTAATATTTCCTCTGTTATTGAA
>JAGDQP010021332.1:15319-31889 GCA_022664845.1 Lepisma saccharinum
GAGTGTTCCAGTATTATTTTTGGAATCACTTAATTACAGCCAATCGTAAGAGTGAATCTGCTTTCAATTGAAGTTTCATGATTACCACTGAACAATAACATACTTTCGTTCTCTGTGCCTCCTAATTGTCTGTTACGGTAAACAAAGCAATTTGTATATTATTCCGCAGTATCGTCATACGGTTTCCAATTACGGATTCAATTGTCAGTACTTAAATGTTTTTTTTTTTCTAGATTTAGCAAAACTTGATTTACTGTTAACTTATTTTCTAATTTGCTCTGCCAATATCGTCCTTAATTGTAATAGCTTTTACTTATGAGTTGCGTCTGTACATTTATTATCGGAATGTTTATTTGATAATCTCATTTGATTGAAATGTATTCATGGTAAAGTTGTCTGGGTCTCCATTCTTAAAATATGATGTATTTCTTTATTTTTGTTTGAATATTACGTTTTTTTAAATATGAGTGTAGATTCATTTCATTCTGGTATTAAAATTTAATTGAATGCGCATGTGCTTTTCCTCTGTTAATATATCCTGAAGTAAAGTTAGTCACATTTACACTATTATCAGCACATCTACAATAAAATAGAATGCCCAACATGCTATAGTCACATTAAATAAAGAACCTGTGCTGTGTTCTGAAGAATTGTGTGCTGCATTTTGTAGTTGCCATGTTCTTGGATTTCATCTCCACTAACAAAGAAAAACAAATGACTCAGAAAAATGGAAAAAAAAATAAAAAAATGGCCTTTTCTGCAAAGAAATTTATACGAGTTTTGCTTAGTGCAAAAACAGCAAATAACTAAAGATTCAATCTTCGACCGATTTATAGAGACTGTTGTGAAAGGCATCCACATTCATTCGTAGATATATAACCATTTTCAGACAGAGAGTTGTGAGCCTTGAACTATGATTACGAGTCCCCATACTTTCTGATCTTATTGGTTCTTGAGATAAAGTTGGCTGGGAAAGAAAGTTTAGAATTTGGCAAAATAATTTGTAAACTTGGAGCACTTCAAATTCCCAAGGAAATTACAAGTAGGGATATAGCGATTGTTAAAATTCAAGATGTTGGTGAAATATAGCCGGTAAGTTCGCGATTGGGAGGATATATCAATTCATAAATCTCAGTAGCACTTAATGGAACAATTCAAACCTAAAATCAATATGTTACTGGTACATGTGGCGAATGCTTGTAACAAGATTTGTCAGCTATCTGTAATAGTATTTTTCATCATCATTATATTCGTCTTTCGTTAAACAGCGTGTTATTTGGAAGATAGCAAATTTTCTTTCATCGGTCCGTATTTAAGTTTTTGCATTTTAAATTTATAGGACTTAAGAATACCTCAAGGAGCTGCTAGTACAACATAAGAAATATATATAACCTTCGGTTGGCAATTTCACCGTACTCGTCAAGGACAAGGAGAGGAGAAAGGATGATATACTACACGTGTTTAACCGGAGGGAACTGAATATGTTCAAAATGAGAGGTGTGCGACAGGGAACGTCTGGAAAGGGCAAGGAGAAAGTAACAACATATGATACTTTTGCTAATTTTATTGATACCAAAGGGCAATTGGTGGTTACTTTGGAACTTTAATGTGACTTTTAGTGTTTTTGGCAGTGATACCCCATGTCTGTGTAATATATATACATGTTCCTTAACGGAAATGCATTGAAGAGCACACGTAAGGAATTAATGTTTCTTTTAAAACGTTTTTACATATAAAAGAGGAGAGTATTTGGTATTGAATATAGCATGGGACCGCGTAGATTTCTACAATATTTTGTATGAAACTTTTGTATTTTGTAGTAATTACTGATTACGACGCAATCATCAATATCCGTTCAATGAATAAAAGCTTAAATCAGTATGTGTAACCTATTGCCTTCCATACCGGTAATAGCAAATGCTAACTTACGATGGTTTCTCCCGAGCATCTTTCAATCTAGTAACATGTACAGAGTGTAACATTTTTCAAGGCAGACCGGTTTTTACTGATAAAAAACACGGCTACCCACTCGCCTTCTCCAGTGCAGGCATTCTCGACAACTTCGTAGACATTCAAGGCGATGAACAAATGTTCGCCATTGGATTATATCCTGGGCAGTATCAAGCCAGTTTTCATCAAGAACACCTACTTCTCGAAGATCTCTTTTAATATCCTCCTCCCAACGACGTCTCGGTTTTATCAATTGTGTTTTTCCATCCCGCTTTCGAACAAGGATATAATATAATCTTCGTTTTTTTTCAATGAGAGTTACATGGCCTACCCACATTATTCGTTGCGATTTATTTATTTTTACTACATCTGGTGAATCGTACACCCCGTGGAGTTCTTCATTATGCAGTCCCCTCCACCCTCCAGTCATCTCGTCCCGCTTCAGCCAGTTATTTAACTACTTTAATAGCAATTTTTATTAAAGATATGTGCCATTGTTAATTCATACATAGACATTAATATTTATGAAAATAGATACTTATAAATCAATTGTACCTGCTTCCAAAATGGACAAAGATAAGTTGATTCTATGAATTAATGCCTAATATTGATTTTAAAAAAATCGTTTTGCGAAGACTGGGGAACTGGGAGAGCATTTCTTGTATTTATTATTACGTCCAGAAGATTGTTTTATGTTGGCATAAATGTTTGCAAAAACCAACAAACAATTGATTCAACCAGGGCTAATAGGAGTGTGGGGTGGGTCATTCTCCAACAAACCCGGACAACTTATGTGAGATGCTAGAGGAATAACACACCTGGCCGCCTATTTTGTCGGAAGCTTACTCAAGAAAGGAAAACAAATTCCTGCAGGTCGAGTAATATATCTGTTATCCATACTTCATTTCTGGAGGTTGAAAAGTGAACCAACCTCCTCTCTCTCTCTCTCTCTCTCTCTCTCTTTCTCTCCTGTAGCCATGTCTTGCTTGGGGCGACGAGAGGATGTTACAGCAAAATAAAACAATAAATCAAAACTTCAGCAAACGATCAAATGCGGGAAGGAAAAACCTGTGTTGCATTATTGTATTTTATAAAACTCACACAGAAACGTCTTATCTTGGGACAAAATTACTTCTGTTATTTCACACTTCATCCTTAAATCTAAAACAATGTTATTAATTATTTTCTATTGTACTGTGATGTCTCATTTTGAGTAAATACAATGTCCCGTCAATTTGTGTTTAAAAAATGAAGCTTCAATTTACCAAATATACCCGCTTCTCTTTTGAAAGAGGTGCAACCAACGATCTTGTTACGTAGGTGATGTGTTTACTGTTACACAATTGTTGTTCTTTTTACCTCTCTTAAACACCACCTAAAAGTTACGGCCGAATTCTGCTCAACCTTAAAGTATAATGAAAAATGGATGAAATTGTTTGTAAATAGGTACTTTTGTTTTCCCACTCTAGTAAAAGTAAATTTCTGGCTCCTATATAGTTTCGGAGAGATAGCAATAATGATGGAATTTGAGAAACAGTGGTTCAAATGTATATATGTGAACGTAAATTCCATATTTTTGTAAAGTTATGCTGTTTCGCAAATTTAAGTTCCTTTTGATATTTTCATTTTTTGAAGGGATCAATTACACTACAAAAGAAGACTGGATGCAGCAGAGGATGGAAGAGAGAAGAGAAAACATACTTTCTTTCAGTATCTGTTTTAGAAATGACCCTACATAAAAGTACAGATAGAAGCCAATTGATAAAGAATAAAAAAAAAACATGAGTTTCCTTGTACAGCAATATTTTATTCCAAAATTGACCTCAGGCTTACAGAATCCAAACTCCGACTGCCAGAAATCGGACACGAATTTTCTGTACTGGCTCTGACTCTCCCGATATTTTATCGACAGTCGGAATCCGACGAAAAGCCTAGTAAATCTCCCAGAGCAATGCTGAATATAGAGCTGGCAACCGAAAGCGATTGTTTCTTCGTAGGAAGGTATGGTAGAACGTGCTGGTCCTCAATGCACTGGCGGACGCATTTAGTGCGGCAAGCCGCACAAGATAGGTCTGCCTAGGCACAATTCCGTACGTGGGAACCAGTAGCGTGCCTCTACCATAGTCTCGCTCTCGCTCTTTGTCTCTCATATCCAAAACCAGTGAGCGATGCATCACCGATAGATTACCCCGGAAATTAGAATTCTGCGCAATGTGCAGTCTGCCTCTAAGGATACCATTTAATGACTTTAACGTTAGCTTTTCTGCTGTAGCAATTAAATATTTCAAACTAAAAACTAAACATAATAAATCCAACAGAACCAATAAATTTCAAATCTAGAAACGATCTTTGCCAAACATAATAAGACGAGATAAAAAAAAAGGTTAAATTTATGTTTCTTGGTGCATAATTCACCGCTAGCCTGAGGACTACGCTAATTATGCTGTTAATTCTAGCTTACCGAGCGGTGATGAGCTTTCTCTGATTAAACTCGGAGTAGCCTTGCCGACAACGTGCGCACTCCTCGATTCTGTCCGGTCGCTTGACTCCCTTAGGGATGGTTATGTTTAAAGAGCAGGAAAGAATATCTATTATAAGATTTCGTCTATTGTTGTTGTTACATTAATTATATATTGCAGTCTTATCTGAACAGTTCCGTTATTATAAAACCAAAGAGGAAAGTCAGGAGAAGGATATGCGTGTTTTTACGTTTTGTATGTGCATAAGGGCTATTCACTGACGACCTAGCCGAAATAGAGTAATTAGTATGTGATACTTATTGTAAAAAGAACAACTAGTTTGTGTGATAGGTGGTCTTTGCTATCCTAAAGATATCCTTTACCCTAAATTTCTCCAGGTTGAAGTTACAACTAAATATAAGGGGGAAAAGGATTTACTCAACATGATAGAGATATAATACTTGTGCTAGATACTAGACATAAATATTGAATTTCTAGCAATAATCAAACATTTACTCGTAAGAGAAACATAAGGATTCGAGTTTGTACAGAACAAGTTTAATTTACTAATATACAGATAAAACGGGTTATTTATCGGGAACCAACGCAAGTCTATGTAGTTACCTAATTTCCACCAAATTACACATTACCAAAATTGAATCTGTATAGCAAAATAGTGAATACAGCATGCAATGAATTGGTTTCCAACTCACCTACTTTATTTGGTTCAATAGCAGATTCAGAAAGCAGAAATAGAAGATGGTGTTGAAATGTAATATTTTAATCCGTGAAGATCGGATTCGTTCACAGTCCGACTTGATCTAAAGTACCGGGTGGTCGATCGTCGGTTCAAAAATTATTTGAACCAGAGTTGAGTAGGATCATCTGAACCAAATCGATATCACCAACATTAAACGAGCCGTGGTAGAAACGAAGAGTCGTAGAGCCAGGGGGTATCAAATGAGAACTTTTTATTCAAAACCAGTTTTCGGAGTTCTTGATTTTGATATCACTTTCAGCGAATCACAGATAGTTGTCTCCACCCATCATTTCAGTGTTTCTTCCTAAACACCACCCAAAACCTGGTTGAACTTTGTGTTGTTTTGTGCGTAGCTGCTGTGTAAGGTGGGCTATGTCCTGCTTGTCTAAGGTGGACTTGGCAATGCTTGCCTAAGATGACCTTTAGACTGCTGCGTAGAGCTGAAATTTGTCCGACCACTACTCAAGGAATAGGAAATCACTTTCTCGATGTAATCTGATACTTGTCTGCGTTTTTCAATAACTCACGCAAATAATACAATTCTTGTTGAAAACTAATCTTGATTTTTAAACTAAACAATAATATCTATTTTAAGTATATAATAAATTATCTAGCTCTTGGTTCGTGCCCCGTTTCCTACAGACTATAAAAATGCATTTATTAATATTACTTAATTACATAATCACTTTTTAGCGTAATATGCCTCACACTCAACCCTACCCGCTCTTTGGCAGATTTTTATGTATACATAGAATTCTGAAAAGAAAGCGACTGAACAAAATTGAGGTATTTACCCACCGTTACCCTACATGTAAATATAACCAAATTTACAATTTTCTTATATTAACGTTCGACTAACAGGTTTTTGTACCTTTTTGTATCTTTTTACTCCTAGTTTTAACGTATATTTTCTTTTTGTAAGGTTTTGTATTTAATTTTAGTGCATTATATTATAATTTACAAATCATTTCTAAGTTCACAATGTAGCACTTTAGCACTACATTACACGATTTGCAATTCATTATTGCGTCTGTATTCATTGACAAATTACTGTATTTTATATAGTTTGTTTCACAATAAAATATCGCTGAACAGTATTCATCAACAATTAGCGCATTAGACACGCAATTTCGATGATTAAAAGTCAGTTCAAAACTTATCAACCTAGGACGACAATCAGCTGACAGAAGGATACCAATAGACTGTCCATCATTTACCTTAAGTCTAGTCGTTCGACTGGGACTTACTATAAAGAAACACACCCGGAGAGAAAGTACCCTTGCCTATCGTACGATTTTGTTTCGGGAAGCATTGTTCATAAACGATAGTATATTGATGATGATACAGTAATTTATGATTAATTCACAAGCGGCAACCAAATGTTATACTTATGACGAAGAGGTGAAACCATTGTTTGATGTTTGGACACGAAAGTGGTACACCGGTACACACTTGAGACTAAGTAAGCGTCATATTTCGTTTTTTAAATTACCTCTTGGAGTGGGAGCGTTCTTATATTGCACCAACAAACGGGAACTGGGCGATTAAATATTGGTATTATGTCACTACGAACAGGACATCCCATGCTGTCCCTGTCAACTGCTGGTGAAATGTTCGAAGTGCGTTAAATCAGCTACACGGGAGAATGGGCTGCATTCCGTCTAAGTGAAGCAAATCACTGGATGTCCAAAGCGATGGTGTGGCTGGACTATTGTAGAATGCTGCTACATAACCCTCCTTATAACTGCATGCTGGTCTGAGATGTTGAATGGAACTCAGCTGGAGCTAATGTTCAGCTGCTGTTATTGTTGACTTGAGCCCAAACGTAGAGAACCATACTCCTTGCGGGAAGTAGGTAATTGCATATCTTCTTGTACTTGCGTATACCAGAAAGGAAGTATTGACCTAAAACTAATGTACTTGCTATTGCTTAATATACTGCACAACATTTTGCTTAATATACTGCACAACATTCTAATATAATTTCATCTTTCACGACAATATATCTAATATTTTTTTTTGCGTGCTGAAAAAAAAATATCTACTGTAAAAATGTATTAAATCACAAGAATTTCACTGGAAGAACTGAAAAAATAAAAAAAGATGAATTTAATTTCAAAAGGTATACTAAAGAGTTGAAACCCGATAGTTATCTCCATAGACCATGTCAACAATTTGTAATGTCATTTCAGTGGAATTTTTCTTCTTAACTCTAAAATGTACAACCAAAAGTTGATAAACTATATACAGTATATTCAAAATGTTATTTACAATAATTTACTATTCGATATGAACGATTCAACTATGATGTTATTTTATTGTAATTTCGTGGCAATCGCCGTTTGTCGTAACAGGATGAGCGAAAGTAAAAAAAAGTAGTTATGTAATATTTTAAGATCCTCCTAACAACTGGGAAAGCGTATCGGGAATATTGTTCCTGCCGGAAGAAATTCAATGACAAAGAAACCATAGTCCGAAATATATGTCAAAATTGGGAAAAGCTGTGGCATTGGATTTGGCCTAAATTCGTATTACCATATCGACAACGTCTTGCAAACCCACATGTTCACACAAAGTGTGCTCTAATGGATAGTCTCAGAAGGGCCGGAAGCAAAAACCGAGTGATGGAAAGCGTCACAAATAAAGCTCTAAATCAGATATCCGTATGAATTGCTATGGAAAGAATTATATCTATTATAGACAGTTCGATTATCTAAGCTGTATTCTGGTCGTATTTATAGCGTGAATCTGTAATCAGCAACTCATAATCAATGATACGGACATCTTGCAAACTCGAGAATCGAATCTATTTCGGAATTCACTCTCGGTTTCAAATAGTCAAAATCGGGTCACAATTAGCTTTATTATTATTATTATCATGCAGATCATGGACTGGCGTGTTGCCGAACTCTTATATTCACTTCCTCAATGAGGATACTCAAATAGCAAATAGTTTCTAACAAATCAAGAACAAATGTAATGCGATAGGGAAAACTTTATGCTCAGTATAACCGTATGCAGGACTAGAACCGCGCTCGTAGTTTGTTCCTGTGTGTACAATTAAATATAGAAATTGCAACTTGAACATAACAAAAAAGAAAATAAAATTTTAGAACATGAGGACATAGATTATCATTAAACTTAATTGTGTGTTGAAAAGCAGTCTTAACCTAGCGCAACGCGACACGTACACAAAAATCGGGTCTGATAATGGTAGGTTCCATGTCTATTTGAAGTCAAAGAATTTTACTGAAAAATGACGCTTTTAGGAATGATTTAACAAAACAATAGAGACTGAGATTACCATAATCCAATAAAAAGTGTGATGTATGACTTTTCTTTCTTATATTGCCTATTTAAACCAAGGCAATGAAAGGAAGAAGAAATGGGCACAGAAGGATAAAAAGGTTGATAGCAATCATACCTATAATTGCGTGAAAATTTACGAAAAAAGGACCTCTCTTGAACATAAATATTTATTGTTGATAAAATGAACATCTGTAAGATAATGTTACACGATCCTAAGGTAGCATAAAAGTTTCTTCTGTACTCACAATACAGGGGACGATCTTTGAACAGTCTGCATTGTAAGCATTACAGAATCAATGAAGCTGGCAATAACCTTGTATGTTGCAACAACCTAGTTGCTGTTCCAATTATATTTTTCTTCCCCATTTATTTTCTTAGTACGTTCGATTTCCTTTCTCTGTGTTTTAATTAGCTAATTCTCTTTGTTTGGTTTTAGTCACGCTTTGAACGTGCTTCGTTTTATTTTTACTTTGGTTTTCGGTCGTTATCTATTCAGGTTTTCGTTAGTCACGCAGTATTGACTTGGATCTAGTGCTTGTTTTTGATTGGATCGTAGTCAAGGCTTAGCTCTGTGTTTCTTGCTGATTGGTGTGAATCAGTCTTCTTCTCCATTTGAAGGGAGAACTACTGTCCTCGCCATGTTAATTTCAGTTCCAACTTTTCGACCACAAGGATGGATGTCTGGACTTTCCTTCGTTTGTATTTCCAGAGCCCTATCTACAAGTTGTAACTATAAATGCTTAATTTATTAAATAAAAGAATATTCCGACGTCATGTCGTCCTTTCCGGTGAAATATATTGATAGTCGTGACAAAATTAATAATTGATACGAGTGCTAATAAAACTGTTGATCGACAAGTTAATCTTGAAGTTTTTCACATCCATAAAACTAATTAATTTGATTGGGGGATTATTTATCGTACTGTATAACATGTTCTAAATTTTAGTATGGGGCGGCCATTGGCCGAATTCCTGCATTTCAAATTTCGGAACGTTAGATTCTAATAATCATATGTTAAATTTTCGTCTCCAGTTTCCAAATCCGTTTGAAATTCCTGGTTAGGAATGTTAACAGCTACAGTATATCTCAATTACTAGTCAAATTAACGACATGTCTGTTCGATCAATTTTGTGTACAGTTTTTGATGAAATTTTGACGTTAATTGTAAATTTAATAATTCGACATGACTAGCTAATTTTGGTTTCAACTCCAGACACTATTCTCCGTTCAATAGTAACTTTTATAAATTATTTTTGCATATTCAAGATTTATTCAGAGCGTCATTTGCATAGTGTAGTAATCATCTGTAATAACGTCACGTCTATAATAAGTCCAACTGGTTTCTTTCATTGAGCTATGTTTTGATCAATAACTCCATTTTTGTAAGCAACTATGTAGCAAAACCTTTCGAAATTAAACAACAATATTTTGGGACTAGCCTGTGAACATTTCAGTGAAATTCATTAATTATTATAGAAATTACGAACATTTATTTCTGACAAACCAACTTTCGTTTCGGCTTAATTACTTCAATGTATACAAGGTAGACGATACAAATGTGTTTGCTTTCTACAGCACAATAGTAATTCTGTTCATATTTTATGAAATTATCAACTCCGAAAGCTTACGTTATATAAATTAAAATGAATCAATTGAAAATTTGAAATTTATATACTTCTTCATACAATCTTGTGTTTCTGTTCAATGAATATAATATAGAAAACCTCTCAGTTAACTAGGTACGAATTAAGGCATTAGTTGATAATCCATATACAGGGTATAATAATATTTATGATGTGCAGTCATTTATTGAATGCTGGCCATGATATTAATCAGAATTTAACTACGAATCATTACGTAAAATTTGACAGCAATCGATACTGAATTATTTCTCTGTTTCGGTAAACTTATCGTTTTGAGTGATGCATTTTTAATTAGATTAGGTTGGTTCATAAATCCGCAGGACAGTGGTAGGATTATTTCAACAGCTGAAATGTGATAACTTGACAAAAGGAACTAGATATGGAATTACTGCTTATTCTGCGTTGACATATGAAGTGACTCCAGTATGTGATTTAAGTGAATTGATATTATTTGTATTTTTGCGTTATGTCACGACGTTTGAGTAGATTTGCGACCGCCGTTCGTTGTGTTCGTCGTCTTTATTTCAGGAATTACGATTCCGAACTACAGGTGTGGGCCCTACTAAGGTAAAGATAAGACATGGTCTTTCGCCACCCTGTAGACTTCGAAGTGAGTAAAGACGCAGTATGAGTCACATATGAATTGATATGCGTATGATCGTTTGAGATTATTCCCACGTATGGAGTTGAGTTTTCCTTTCTTAATCTATCGCTAATCTGAACCAGCTGGTGCTACAGAGTATAAACCGACGATCTAAGTAAAACGATTCGAGGTGTCACCTAATTGGTATTTCCTCCCTCATTCTAAATTGTTGTTTTTTCCGCAGCGATTACAAGGATCTGGGATCCTCTTTCCCAGATGTTGTTTTTAAATCTGGAAGACATTTCTGCGCCGCTCGTCTGGAGTGTAGTTTGGAGCTTGTGATTTAGTCAGATGCTTTGCATAGATACTCTAGTCTCCTAGTGACGGTATTTATATTCCTGGATTGTTTTTTTGTGTTGTGGTTTTGACTTCAATTTGCTAGGAATACGTGTGATCTTGGGTGCGTTTCAATGTGATGATGACCGAACGAATGCGCGAGTGGAATTTAAAGAAAAACATACTCCGGCTATTTAAAAATAACAAGAAATATCCCGAGAAAGGTTTTAAATACTGCGGTTCTTAAATTTAACATATTCCTAGGGAAATGTTTGAAAGAGAATACTAGATTTTCAAACAAGAAATTGATTTCACTTAAATAAAAAATGAATTAGCAAAAGGAAAGGAAATGAATTAATCGTCGGTTATTGCATATTTTAATATGTAAAACAATATGCAAGGTGTTGCAATAATATTGCCCAAAATTCTAGAGTAGCGAACTCCGATCTCAAAATTTAAATAAAATGTTTTAAAAACATAACACGTATTTGGCATCACAACTGTTCGACACAAGAGTCGATTTTTACGGAACTCCAAGAGAATAAACTGCTTCTTGAGCTAATCAGAGTTGAAATTGAGCAGTGAGTCCTGGAACGTTTATGGAAAACCTATTTGGCGAAGGGTTTATATCTCTTTCTGCATAATGGCGTAATATCATTGCATTTCATCATTAATATCATATTAGAAACGGCTAGGCAGATGCCATTACATTTCATATCTTTATCATTATCACTATTCCTTAATATCATATTCCATCAACATCATTTCATCACGCGAAAATATAAAATTATTTTTTCTCACAATTTGGATATACCCTGAATAAAATTTGTAGGACGTCCATAAATCTAACTTAAAACTAGCGTGCACCCAAATAAATACGGAATAAATTGAGAAAGGAGATCCTGTTTATTTCTTGCAGAATTTTATTGCCAAAAATTTGAAATCTCTCATTCGTATTTTTGGAAGAAAAGAAACTTTACACGTAAGTTCTCCGTAGAGCTTAAGCTGTACCGTTTCCTAAAAAGTAAATGTTCTCAACTTAGCAATGGCTAGATTATTTATCTTACATAGTAAACGTTCATACGCAACTGAAAATGGTAAACTCTGCACACAAGAATATTTCTGTTGTCTTTTCTAAATTTTGTAACATGTTTTCTGCCTTTGAGGAGAAGGAAGAACCAAAGAAGTCGCAACACTTAATGTCTGCGGTACTTCTGCAAAATATGTTTAGCAGAACCTGCAGACATAGTTTTAACGTAGTACACATTAATGCACAAAGCTTATTGAGGCATTTTGTTGGTTTGAAATATTATTTAATTCTATTTCTACTCTACATGCCATTGCAGTCTCAGACACTTGGGCGAAACCTAGCATTAAAAATGACATTTTACGACTATACATTTTAAAAGTTTTTCGCAATAACCGAATTTTGAAAGGGACAGTTGATGTGGGGTATATCTCCGTCAAGACTTAAATGCCAAAGTTTTAGCGCAATTAACCATGCGCCTATGATTTCCACACAGACTATATCATCCTGGAAATTAGACTGGAAGAAGAGAAAATCCTTCTGGCAGCAGCATACCGACCTCCGCGAGCAAGTTTTAATAATTTTGAAGAAGAAATAGTAAATTGCTTCCTCTCTATGAACACTGTCTTATTCTTGGTGATTTAAATTTCAATCCTTTGTCCCCCAAGTCCGAAGTTTCAAAATTCAAGGAAAGAATCACATCGCTAAATCTATCTGCCTGTCCTTTCCAGCCTACGTACCATACAGCCACGTCTGAAAGCCTCCTTGCTTGAGTCCTTGTCTCGAACATGAACAGAGTACTTCAATTTGGACAGTTCCCTGTTCCTGGGACATCCAGGCATGACCTCATATTCGTAAAGTATTATATAAAGTTACCGAAGTTTAAACAAAAAATTATATCGTATAGAGAATTAAGTAAGACAGACAATACTTTTTTCCTAGCGAATGATGCTTTGTCACTTAACAAATTTGTTCCCATCAGTCGATGCTCAACTTTCCTTTCTTAACTCGTTAATCCTTCAACTATATAACGTACACGCCCCCATTAAAAGAAAACGAATATCTCGTCCCCCGGCCCCATGGATCAACAACGAGTAACTAAACCTAAAGGCCAGCAGCGACGGAGAATACAGAAAATACCATAGGAACCTAACATTCACCCCTCTGGATCCGTAGAGAGTTTTGAAGCGTATGGAGTCCTTCAAAACCGTTGCACTCAATCTGTACGTAAAGCTAAATTAAAATTTGCGTTTTTACACAATGATAAAAGAAAATCAAGGCCAATTGTTGGAAAAATTAAAACTTCTCGGAATCAGAGGGAAAAATCATTCTGCAAATTATACACTGATTCACATTGCGCCTTACACCCTTAATGAGCATTTTTGTAATATAACCGTCCAAATAATACAGAAAAATTGGCTGCTTAATGGCAATGCATCCTGCCCTAACAGCCAAACTTCGTTGTCCATGGCAGGTGTAAGCCTGCAGATAGTTGAAAATGCTATCAATAGAATAAAATCCTAAGCCACAAGGGCAGATTAAATATCCCTGGAGTTAATTCGAAAAATATTACGTTATGTTCTTGTCCCAATTACCAATCTATTTATCCTATCAATTACCACAAGCACTTTTCCCACGTTGTGGAAAATAGCTCGACTTCTGCCTCTCCCCAAAGCAAAAGTAATTTGCAGCGCTGACGATTTCGACCTATTAGTATTTTACCAGCTCATTCCAAAGCTCTAGAAAACATTGTAAGTGATCAGATTCGTTCTTACTTAGAATCGTATAGTCTTCTTAATCCCTTCTAATCAGGTTTTCGGAAAGGTTGTAGCACCGCCACTCCTCTGGTTCATATAACAGATGACATTCGTTATGCTCTTGACAGTAGGAAAATAACATTCCTTGCACTCCTTTGATTACAGTAAAACTTTCCAATCTATAAATCACAATATTCTTTGTCTCAAACTATCAAGGATTTTCAACTTCTCAAACACTTCTGTAAAATGGATTCAGAACTATTTAAATGGCCGTTTTCAATATGAATCTGTGTCTGGTATTGATTCCTCGTTGAAACCTCCTCATCATGGCGTCCTTCAAGGTAGCGTACTAGGTCCACTTCTTTCCTGCTTGTATATAAACGATTTGCCATCTGTATTGCAGCACTGTAAGTATCACCTTTACGCCGACGACTTCCAATTGTACATTACCTGCTATTCAAATGAGCTAACTACAGCTATAATCAAACTGAATGAGGACTTACAAATGATTGTTAGTAGTCAAATGATAATGGCCTGATTCTAAATAATCTAAATCTCCATGTTTTCGTATAGCCTCAAAACCTATCTTCTCGTCCCTTCAATCGTACTTCGTTCCTAATGTTCTAGATGGAGTCGTTATTCCGTATTCGGATACGGTGAAAAATTTAGGTCTTATTTGGAATCAACATTTAACGTGGACGGAATATGTCAGCACTGTCTCCAGGAATGCCTTTGCCGTTTTACATACATTGAACAGACTTAGAAATGTTCTTCGAATTTCCCTTAACAAAACTCTTGTACAGACGCTAGTAATACCTCATTTAGATTACTGCAATGTGGTTCTTGCTAACCTAGATGAAGCACCGACTTACCGGCTACAAGGCATTCAAAATGCTTCTGTTGGTTTCATAGTTAATCTTCAACGTTCTGATTGTCCAACTCCGTATTTTGATAGGCTGCAGTGGTTGAAAGACTCGGAACGAAGGGAATTTCATTCGTTACTTCTGTTGTTTAAAATTCTGTGTGTTAAGCAACCTCCCTACCTTTCACAGCGTTTTAAGTTTCTAAGCGATCATCATAATCGCGATACTAGATCACGTATCAACCTACTACTTTCCATTCCCCACCATAACTCTTCCTTCCTTTCTAAGTCTTTTACGGTTTCGGTGTCCCGCAAATGGAATTCTCTGCCTATCTCAATCAGAGTCAACTTCATTATCAAATTTTGAGATTATGATTTACAACCACCTCTCAGTGCAACGCGACTAACAGTGGGTTTCATCAACCTTCGTTAGAAATTTAATGAGTCGAGAAGAAGCTTTAAGTACTTTGAAAACCATTATATTCTATAACTAACAATTCGTTGAGTTCTTGGGAAGTATTGGTGAAGCCCACCGAAAAGACAATTTTAACTTTATTCATTCTAATTCTTAAATGTTGACCAGCTCCGCCTTTTGTTTCCATTCCCATAACTGTGTCATGATCTAATAATGTTATTTACTTCCGTGGTGTTTCCAATGGTCTAATTATCTATATTTGCGTATTTTTTTGTAGTGTGAATGTTTGTGTGCCTGAAGAGAATCATATAAAAACTCGATTGTCTTAGTTTGTAGTTTAGTCCACTTTTATTTTAGTTTTCTTTTTATCATTAGTTTATAGATTGATTATTATTGTATTTTTCTTTTATTGGAATTTTAATTACACTGTATTGATGGTTGAGTGTAAGAAAAGGTCGTGATGATCTTAACTTCGCCATGCAAAACAAGACGAAATAAATAAATCAATAATGCATAGTTTTCACTCATCTTAACATAGCTCATCTTGATTTAGGATATTCGCTAGATCATTCGTAGTCGGAACATCGTCGTAGAGCCCTTATTTCTCACAAAATAAAATTATTTAATGAAACCAATAGTTGATTAAACTCAACTTACTGTCTCCAAAACTCAATCCTGGGTTTTTATTCACTTGACTCTCATGCCAATTATTCATGGAGCGATGAAGAAATAAAACTACAGAATTTCGTATTTTTGGAACGTGAACTTATAGGTGTATCTCTCTGTCTATTTATCTTAAAATTTAGAATAACTGAAATCATCTTGAAAATGTACAATAGTTATAAAGTACCCATGTCTCGAAAACATTTACATTATAAATTGGGAAAACACTAGGCGGAAAATATCCACAATTTGGCCGCGATCCTAGTTTTATATTTAAAGTCTGAATACCTAAGTGACTCGACGAGATGCGATCTTGAATACGTTATCTCGGCGGAAGAAAACGGCGACGGATGCGAATGTAGCATGAACCCGCGCAGCGTCACAATCTGCTTCGTGTAAATTGTGAATTGAAGATCTAAGTGTAAAATGTTGGAACTAAACGAAACTTTAAAAGAGTGACTGTTGTATGAAATGGCGGTGAAAGAGGAGGCTCAGATTGTATTCTCTATTTTCTTTAGTTGTTACTGTGATGGGTTATTAAAAGAAACTTTTAATAATATGGAATAATATAGTGCATAATCAATAAACATATGCCAAGATGGAGGAACAAATTTTTTGGGCACTAAATATTTCCCTAAATGCTATTGTTAGTGTTAAATGTTGAAGTGTGAGTGAATGAATTAAAAATGGAATGAAGTCCAAAGGAGTAACGGACCTGGGGCGAGTAGAGGAACAATTGATGAACCAAACAGAAGAATTGGAAAAACGGTGCGAAATGTTATAATTATACTAATACTAAATTTGA
>JAGDQP010021333.1:0-16073 GCA_022664845.1 Lepisma saccharinum
CACGCCAAGTTCCTTTGTTCCTGTTACATGCTGTCACCAAGGAACTTGGCTCATCCGTCTCCCATTTCACACCTTTTTAGGGCTAAAGAACTTGGCTCCACTTTTTGCACCTCTGGTGTTTTTGTTCGGATACAAATTTCGCCTCGTGGGTTTCAATGACTATTTATGGAATTCTGTATATGAGTTAATCAATTTCAAGAATTTCCCATTACAGATGCATTTTGGTTCCCTTGATTTAGTTTTCGTGTTTATTTGTTTCTTCCAATTGCTACTATGTATTTGAATGTTTCTATTTATGATCTCCGTTCCGCTTATGTCATAGTACTGTTGCTTTACCTCTGATACATGTAGTTTCCCCCCTGTTCTGGGTTACGAGCTTGTTTGTTCTTTCTGGTTTTCTCGATGGTGCAGAGATTCCGTGAACTCTATATAACACAATTCGTTAATTTTTAACCTCGATGGTTTACGTTTCCTGTTTTACTTTCACAGCTATTTATTTTGTGGTTTTCTTCCGATTTTGGTCCTCAAAACGGTTTTTCGGTTTACTTTTGCTCGTGTCTGTTATTAATTTTATTTCCCTGTGTTGGTTGAAATCTTGTATGTTGGTAAATTATTTTGGGTAAAATGTGCTGTGTTACATGTTGTTTTAATTTTGGGGGGTATCTTAAACGCAATTAGCGATGGGCCCTTTAACACCCTAATCGCCCATTTTTTTCGTTATATTCCCTCTTGATTCCTTTGAAGAAGTTCTGGATTAGATGGATCAGTTTGTTATTGTAGTTTGGGTAGTAATTCAGTGGAACTCGTAACTCTGTTTCCATATTACGTTCTCCTTTTGGCCTCCTAGTTTCGAAAAGGCTTTTATTTCTCACTATATCATTTTCCTCTCTAGGAATAAAGGTTCTTTCTATTTCTTTTATTCTTTGACACAGTGTACGAACTAGCCGCTATATAGCATGAGGAGTCAGAAACATAACATTGTTCCTAGGTGAAATATGCTCAAGGTTCAACAGTATCCCATACGCTTATGTCCTTCTGCCTTGAACGTGACACATTGATCTATGTGCCTTCCCAGTACCGATCGCAGTCTCCGTCCGAAACCACTGATACAAGAAAGCTTGGTAATATTAATTCTGTATTCACGAGAATAATTTTGAAGCTTGCATCGGATCTTTAACAATTTGAGAATTTTTCTGTATAAGTATTTAGTTAACAAACTCCAAATACATCTCTGCTGAATGTCCACTGAAGACAACAACACATGGAAGGATTTGGGGGAAGGAATCGAACCTGGCCTTATTCAATACAGCATCTGAGCCTTTGCCTATTGCGAGCGACAGCAACGAAGAAAATAAATGTCTCAGTGAATATGTGCGATCGCTGGACACGAACTCACGACTTTCTGAATGTGAAACCAAGACTCTGCCAACTGAACTTGCTATGCAAAGTCTGTGTCACCTTTCTTTATACTACATATACGTAGGGGCTTATCGAATCACCACTACCTTTTAGGCTGTCCTTATGCTGCAAAACGATTTTGATTATTTGATTGTTGGTATCGATTTCGGATTCTCATGTTCTTGTGGGGTACACACTACACAGAACGAATGATAAATTCGTTTTGTAACAATGAAATGTGTGATTCGACTGTAGATATTTCCCCAAAATAGGAGCATGTCCTCATAAACATTCCTTTACAAGATTTTGGTTTTAAGATTATCGTGTGCCCTTGTACCCATAGGCTACTTTGTTTTGTTAAAAAAAAAACTCCACAAACCACAAACTAATATGTTTGAAAGATGTCCTACTTACATGTAAAACGTCAAACGTATATCCATTAATGGGTGCTCTGTGTATAGATTTCTTTTAACAGTAATGGACAAATAGCAGATGAATGTATTGAATGGAGGTGAAACAAATGTGTATGCCGTATTTCCATTTTCCCAGAAAGTGATAAAATCAACACGAAAAGCACACAGAGCTGCTGCTGAGAGCTAATCCACTAAGAACTATTTCGTGTGTTGTTATAACGTAGTGATATATCTCCTTTAGAATGGTGTTGTCATAATGTAGAGTTTTTGTTCGCGTAGTATTTGATTAACTAGTGATTTGTTTCACTGTGGTCTTTCGAAATATAATGTCCTGAATGACTAAAGAGTGAAAAATGTTATTTCATGCTGTTTGTTTGTGTTCTTTTCAATTTGAACGTGTTTTATATATACATTACAATGTCTACGTACATTTCTGGACTATATAATAGGAGCTAAAGTACCAACTTGTGGGTATAGGGTGAGTAACACACGTTGCTAACGCTAATAGTGGTAAAATTACTACTAGAAAGATAGAATTATTCCTTGTACGATGTGAACGCGCCATGCACGGGGTATGGGGGATGTGGAGGTAATGTTTCACATATTCTCGACCTAAGGCACGAACTGAGGTGGTGTTGTCAGTCCCACGCTCGACCCCCTTTACCTTCCCCAAGTTCCTAGATGTACCGAGCACATTCTGCTACTCAATTTGACAGGAGATTTTGTGCACCTCAGAGCGCTAGACATGGGAACACTGCTAGAAAAGCCTCCAGTTTCCTGGGCGGGGAAAACTGCAAATACTGCTACTACTACTACAACTGCTATTAATGCTACATTTAATACTACAACAACTACTACTGTTATTACTAATACAACTACTTTAACCACATTAAGTCATATATGCTATGTTTTAAACTAAATATAAATAATATTGGTTTGTAACAATCGAAATTTGAATTTAAAAGTCTAAACTCTTTTTTTTTATTTCTGACTTAAAAATGGAAACAATGTATTTAGCGCATTGTTATAAATGATGAAATTATTGGTGTTATGTAAATATTGACAACCGCCACGACCGGGACTCGAACCCGGATCTCCCAGTTGCCACCCGGGTATGCTGTCCATTACACAGCTACGGAACGTCAGTTTTCTCTGTAAATAGATTACTCCTCACTCTTTAACACTCTCCCAGCCCCAGTAGCTGGTTACGAAGTCAAGGCAGCCCACAAATTTGGAGATTTTTATTGAGGAATTTGTTCTGCAACCGTACAACTCGCAACAACATAAGTTGTTTTAATTGTTGTGGTTTTGGTGGGGAGTTGCTTCTTTAACTTTGTTTGAGCGAAAGGTTTTAGAATGTATCCAAATCCGTCGGGGTTGAAAAAAATGTTATCCTAAAATTGTTTTAGGCCTAAAGGCTAAGGTAGATCTCGGAAGTTTTTTTTTTTTTTTTTATTTTCAAAAATTCAAATCTCGCCTTATATGAGCGCTATCGAGAAACTATTGTTTTTTTATTATTTATCAAGAGCTGTTCAACAATACCCCACAAGACTTATATATATATATATACAGAGAGAGAGAGAGAGAGAGAGAGAGAGAGAGAGAGATACATAGATAGATATACTCGCTTTTTTTCGCTGGGAGTGCTGCCCACAGACCCACGTAGTGGGCTCGCCCCCAACTTCAGTGCTTTTGAGAGGATGCGCCTCCTTTATCTTAACCAAAATCTCCCTGCAGCACTACACCACCATGGTGTCCATCTGCACCCTCCCTGGGGGGGCTGCGCCCCCAAAGGGGAGGTTTGCCCCGTTTATTGTAATCTACTCTTGGTCATACACCTTCAAAGAAAATTTCGTTTCTCTACCTTCAATGATTTGGAAATTAAGCTTTTGGGGCGACCATTTTGGATCCAAGATGGCGACTTTTCCCAAATGTTGTAGTATTTCCCTAAACTACTCGTCATAATGCACCTTTAAGCCAAATTTCGTTTCTCTAGTTCAAACGGTTTGGAAAATGGTTTTATAGGTCCGCCATTTTGGATCCAAGATGGCGTCTTTGAGTACATCATGTAATATTTTAGTAACATACAAGCGATAATGTACCGTGTTACCAAATTTGCTATTTCTAGCTGCAGCCATTTAGACTGTGTATTTTATACAACAATGGGTTCCGCGGCCATTTTGGATCCAAGATATCGACTTTTTCAACGTTTCGTAATATTTTCTTGAACTACTAGTAACAATACACCTTTATGCCAAATTTCATATCTCTAGCTCAAAATCTGGATCCAAGATGGCGACCGATTTTGCTCATTAACGAACTTGACCGAGCTATTAAGCCTAGAAACAACATATAAAAATTTGGTTCAAATATCTACAAAATTATGGCCGGTAGCGTGTTAATATATAAATATATATATATATAATAAATCACAGCCATATTCAATCCACTAGTGGATGAGGCCTCTCCCCGAAGGGAGGAGTTGGTCTACTGCTCCCACGCTGATCAGACGGGTTGGGAGAGGAGAGCCGAAGCTCTCACTGTGATCGCAACTGTCTTTTATTCACAGCAGCTCCCCAATTGTCCTCACGATGCTAGGTCAACACCGAAATTTTTGAGCCCCCACCGGGAATCGAACCCGGGACCGCTCGCACTGAAGTCGAGCACGCTACCAACTAGGCTACGCAGGAGTTCATATATATACTTAGATGTACCGATCTCAATAGGTATATTTTTCTTCGAAATCTACCTAAAAAATAATGTAATACTCCTTAAATTAATAAAAATAAACAAAGTTGAAAATGCAGTTTCGAACCACGAAACACTAACACACTGGTCTAATGCTATCTTCAATTGCCCACGAAGACAATTGGGGCTCAGGGCTTTCTGAGCGACATTTGTAGCTTCAACAGTCTATTAATACAGTGCAGTAGGGAATTCTGTTGAAAAACTTAATGAGACTATGATCTCTAATGCAACGATTCCCAAACTTTATTCTTACAGAACCTACTTTAAAGGTTGAAAATTTTATGCGACCTACCTAATCTGTGTAATAATGTATGCTGTCGAGAAAAGCGAAACATATACACGGAAAGACTATGATTAGTAATCTAATTCGAAAGCGGAATAATCATAAAACAAATTTAAAGAATGTACTATGAACACAACATTTTCAAACCTGAATGAAAGCGTTTTAAATTGAAATGTTCATTAGGTTTAATGCAATCATTAAGCATACATATAATAAAAAATGACGAGTAAATAACATGTATACTTACTTAAACGTGTTACTTAAAAAGAAATCCAAGGGCGTAAGACCGAGCGAGCGTTGCCACCATGGCCAATCCATTGTTAATCAACTGAATTATTTGAATGATGTAGGACAGCACGCGTGGAATGGGGATTCGCATGGTCTTGTTGGAACCACATGTGCTGTTGGATTTCAGTAACTCGGACAGTATCTCCTGTAAGAATGAAGTCGTTGGCACCGCTGAGACGTTGTTGGAGAAGATACGGTCCAATTACTCGCCCATGTATGATGCGTGCCCATACGTTCACACGGAATCGTTCCTGAAATGCGCGCTCGCGAGCACCATGAGTGTTTTCGTCTGCCCACATGTGACTATTATAACAGTTATACTCACAATGCCTAAGAAGGTCGCCTCGTCAGTGAAGAGTATCATTTGAGGAAATGCAGGATCATCTTCACAGCACTGAAGCATTGCGGAGTTCAAATTGCGGAGTTCATGTGCGCCTCGGAGTACCACAGTCAATTCTGTTGAAGGTGAAGGTACTCCCTAAAATTGTACCCTTGAATAGTGGTTAGAAAATTCTGGTTTTGTACCCACAAATTGTTTGCCCAGGGACGACCCCAGGATTCGGTTTATGGCGCTGTTCTTTATCTCCCAGTTCTTGGGAGGGAACAGGTGAATAGAAACAAAAACCGAAGGTAAAATTTGAATCTCTGGGTCCATCACTGCCTCTGAAAACTAGGTGGTATAAAGTAGGGAAAACCAGGGAAAATCTCAGTCAAGTTTGTCGGCCGGAGGAGGGTTCGTACGTACGCTCGACCTACGCGTGCGATACCGCGTGGCAGGCAGACACACAAAGTACTTAAATCACTTCTAATGCCACTCAATGAAGTTTTCTGTTAATGCAGAACACACAAGTCGAAAACATAAATACCACATTTTACTGTATTGAATGATATATTTGAGTTAAGTATTTACTTATGATTTAAGTATCTCAGTCCTGCTAGTAAACTCCCATATGCCAATGAAAATGTACTATTCTACTTAGAATAGCTTAAAATACGTGTTTCAGGTCCTACTCTGTCAGTTTACCCAGGTGAATTGAGGAAAGTCAAGAGTTTGGTCGCATGGTTTGAGTTCATGACAGCTGTTTTCAAAGCCAACTAGAGTACTTTGGTAACAAAATCTATTATTATGTAACATGTAGTCATAAATAGCGTCTAATCACATTTTGCAACACGGCTTTCGGCTTAATGCTATTAGCATTATTTTCTAACCACATAGATTAATAATAAGACTAAGTTTTGTACCGATTTTGGGTTTTTCACATGCATCACTCTCGGTAAAACAGCTGTCTTTCATTTGAAATTAAAAAAAAATGTATGCCTGAAACTTGTTTACTGGTTGTTATGCAACCACTCATAGCAAACCCACAATATTACCCATATCTTTGATTCTGTTTGCACTATCGATATGGCGCAGACGAATTATAACTTATTATTATGTACTTTTTCAATTCATGCTCATTTTGACCGATCTATATTTTGCAAACATAACCTGGAATTTATCACTTTCTTTGGGGGAATCCCTTGCGCAATTGTTCCGGAGTTTTGATTCTGATATTTCTTGATTATAACCTCTATGATTTCGTGTGTTAAATTTCACACCGCCTGTGCCACGATAATTTGTCTTTGTGCCATGGCGCCTCAAAGTTCCGTGCCGCGCAATTTCCCACGCTCATAACTCGGAAAGGATGCCGCTTTGAGGTTAGTGTCCATATATATATATATATATATTTGTTTTGATGTCTACTTTCAACTCCCAAACTCTGTAATAGGACTTCCCGGACAACCTGTAAATAATCAAAGCATTTTGAGTTTTTTGTGTTTGTAAAATCAATTTACTTCATCCCTGTATGTAATACAAACATGAATTAAAATTTCATCAAAACATAGTCTCCACTTAAAGATTCCTCAGTACAAAATCTCGTTCTGGGTAAAGCGAAAAGTGACGCAAGAATCTTACTCATAAGTGAAGTGGTATCCATTTTGCGATTGACTTTCTTTGTGTCACTATGGCGGAAGTGTTTCCTTTCTAATAACATTAAGAGAAATAGTATCCTCCCTTCCGTCATAGTGGTGCAAAGAAAGTCACTCGCAAAATGGATATCACCTCTTTTGTTCTTGCGTTACTCTTCCCTTTACCCCGAAGGGTTTTTTGTACTGATATTACTTATTTTGTAAGGCTGCCTATTTAAAAACGATGGATAGTCCTCTTACCAAAGGTCGATTTTGGAGTATGGTAGGCTCCGTATCTCGAAAACGGTACCGTCTATTAAAAATAAGCTTTTTTTTAAACCGCAACGGGATCCGCAATTGACCTCCAAACCCCCCTGGTACTAACCATTTTGGGTTAAAGCAAACGTCAGACACACTTTTAACTCATTTGTGAACATTCTGTGATTCGGCTAAAAAGGTCATAACTGTTTAATCCCTTAACCGATTTTGACGTCTGATAAACCGTCTGAAAGGTATTGAAGCTTAGATTACAATTCTGCAAGTTTCGGCCGCCCATATGGTTTCTAATCAGTGTTGTCATCAGAAATGTGAAATTTTGACCTTTTTTCGGAACGTCCTAGTGAATCCCATGGAGAGATTCTACTGAATCATTTTTTTCCGTTTCTAAATATGGTAAACAATTCCGTTTTATCATATAAGTAGAGTGAGGTGTTTGGCCGAATAAGATCAATCATAACACAATTAGCACAAAAACAGAATAATACTTTTAAAATTCATCGAAGATAACGCTTTTTAATATCGTAAGTAAATTAGATAAATATATACTTAATCGTGTTCCAAACCAAAAAGTAGTACTAAAATATAGATATCCAGTCAGCTGATCACAGTTTGTTTAGTTGCGTTACCAACAACACATATATATCAGTTGTTACTTCTCAGTTCCAATTTATTATTGGTTCTGACGTCATGGCATAGAATATAAAGTTCATAGAATGTGCAATCCAATTTCTAGGCCATAGAGTATGTATTAAGTAGAAAGCGCAATCCAACAAAATCTTCATATCAGTAAAGAGCTTTTAAATGTAAGTTCAAGCATGAAAATCGGGCTTATAGTTTGCTAGATCCGAAATTAGTTGTATATGCTTAGGTTTGACTACATATACTTAAGAATATATGAAACCCTCTGATCTTGAGATATAAGACATTAGACTTCATCTCACGAGGCTTCGAGTTCGGCTCTCGTCTGGAACACACAAGTTTGCGGATTTCTAATACATTGTTTCCATATAATCCACACGCGCAGAAATCAATACCAGGTGCGTAAATATGAAACCGGAATTTATGTACAGAAAAGACACAGTGATTGGATGTAAATGCTAAGAACTATTTTATTCTAAGTATTGGCCATCGCTAGCGATACATTTCTGAAATCCTTCCAGCAATGTGTGGATGCCAGACCAAAAAAAACTGTGTCTCTTGTGTTGCAAACCAGTCATCAAGCCATTTTCGTAAGATGTGAAGCGCTGGTCAGCAAGTGCGTGTCCAATGGATGCAAATAAGAAAACAATAGGAAGGCGCCAAGTCTGGTGAGTAAGCCGCATATGCAAGGATTTCCCAACCAAACGTCGCAATCGTTTCCTTGACAGGTTTTGTTGTGTGGGAGGGTGTATTATTGTGAAGCACAATCACTTTATGTTGTCTTTGGTCATATTCTGGTCGTTTTTCACGCAAAGCTTGATGCAAATCGATTATTTGTTGTCGGTAACGTTGGATATTAACGGTTTCGCCAGGTGTCAGCAGTTCATAATATATCACTCCCTTCTGATCCTACCAAACAAAAAGCATTGTCTTCCGTCCATAGCGATTTGGTCTTGCAGTCGATGTCGCCGGTTCTCCTGGAGTTAACCATGATCTTTTACGCTTAGGATTCGCGAAATAGATCCACTTTTCGTCACCAGTGACAATTCGATGGAGAAATTATTTTCTTTTGTACCTGGCGAGCAGAATTTCGCAAGTGGTTTTTCGATTTTCCTGCTGTCGTTTAATCGATGCATGTGGAACCCATTTTCCCACCTTCTGAAACTTGCTCATGGCTTTTAGACATGTGGAAACTGCTTTTCATGTCACATTTAATTGATCCGCGAGTTGTTACGTTTGAGCGTCATCCTCATCCAACAAAGCTTGCAATTAGCTGTCAGCAAACTCTTTCGGTGGTCTTCCACGTTCTACGTTTCTCACGTCAAAATCGACACTTTCAAATTTTGTAAACCACGCATAGCACTGTGATTTACCAAAAGCATGATCACCGTAAGCTTTGACAAGCATGCGATGCGATTCTGCAGCAGTTTTCTTCAAATGGTAACAAAACATTAATGCTGTCCGTATATCGTAGTTTGTAGGTACAAATTGCGCCATCTTCAACGCTATTAAACACTACACTCACTATGACATGAAACTTATATGGTTGTGAGTTGCAAATCGTTATCAGCAGTCGAAACAAGCAAGTCGCGCCAAGGACGCAGTTTTACGGTAACCACAGTGACAGCTAACGCCGTCTATGCACAAATTCCATTATATGGTTTCATATTTACACACCTGGTACATACTGAAAGGACCAAACAAAGAAAGTTTATCAATGGTTTAGTTAAGGATTGAAAATAAGTTTAACTAATTTGGAAGTCTATATATATACATAATAATAATAATATGAATCTTATTAATACAGTATGAATATTAATCAAGAAATAGCTAGAAATTTGAAATATTTGCTTAAATATTTAAATCAATCTTTCGATCTATTTATTTATTTACCCGAATAATAATAAATTAATTTTCTTCTAGTTTCTTTGGTATTTGGACATCTTAATTAATATACAGAAGAAAAAAAAAACATGTTGCAATGTTTGCAAAATGTTATGTTGGAAACTTCATTCCACGGACTTGGAGAAGCAGCAAGGAAAAATCGTTCCATTGCAGAAAGGTAAGGGCATGAAATGACCTACAGATATATTAAAAAAACTAATATATAGGAGTCGTTTTGTTAGAGAGAATTTTATGTAATATATTTGATGTAACGAAACAAGAACACGGGATTTTATAGAACAGAGCAGACAACACATATTTGTTAAGCAAATAAACAGTTCAATACTTAATTCTGGGAAACACTTTGTGCACAGATACATTGGCCAGAAACGATCCAATCTCTAGATTAGTAAAGTAGGCAGGTACCAGCATTCGATACGTTAAGTGTATAGATTTGTTTATTAAAATAGTATTCTTCTGTTCGTTGGGAATCAAGAAAATAATTTGTTTGGAGACAAAAAAAATCTTGGCTCTGTCCTTCGTTCTACAAATGGAGGTCGATCTCAATTTAGTTAAAGTGTATTTTAGTCTCTTAGACATTAACGGTTTTTTTTGTTTTTTTTTTCATCGGGCGGAATACAATGACAAACATTTAGGGTCAGTTCTACAATCGACCGCTAAACTTCTAGTCAGCGCTACGTTGAGGCCAACTCTCATTTTGCGTACTCTCATTGGCCAAAATCAGATTTGGCCTCAACGTAGCGCTGACAAGAAGTTTAGCAGTCGATTGTAGAACTGACCCATATTGGTTTATTTTGCAGAAATACCTTTGTCGTTCAAAATCAGACAATCTTTCGAGGAGGAAAAGTATCATCGTAGGGAAGGAAAACTTTTATTAATATGCTTGCACAGTGAGTGATCATTGGATTATGACCCACTACTTAATACATTGGTGGTATCTATTTTCCCATTATTGCAACAATTAACCAATGGAATATGATTCAAAGAATGTTCCTACTAGTCCAGAGGTAAAATGTACAAACTGAAGTATCATAAAATTGTAATTTATATGACAAATAACACCAAAATATAATACAAATCTGCATTTATGTGACCAATAAAACAAAATATAATTTTATGATACAATGCGTATTTATAGGAACATGAAAACTAACTTATGATATAGAAAGAACAAAAATAGAAAATATATATTTATGTGAGTATTAGAACAAAATATGGTAAAATATGCCTTTAGGTTTCCAATAACATCAAAATAAAAATAAAATGCATTTATATTACAAATAAACCAGATCATTACAAAATATGGATTTATATAATTAAAGAAGTTAAACCGATAAATCCTTGTGAAAACAAAACTAACTTGTAGTGAAATATGCATTTATATTAACAACAAAATAGCATCAAGTATTAACAAAAACTGCAAACGTGTGTTGATTAACTTAAGCACGTACGGTGCCTGACAGGACAAAAATATAACATAATAATAGTAACCGGAACCATAATCATCATAACATGTAGCTCGGATGGGGGGAAAACGAAGATTATATTCTATCCTGGTTGGAAGGCCGGATGGAAGGAGGCCATTGGGAATACCTAGGCGTCGTTGGGAGGACAATATTAGAAGAGATCTTCGAGAAGTAAGGTGTTCGCGATGAAAACTGACTTGATGTTGTCCAGGATAGAATCCAATGGCGAACATTTGTTACAGCGTTTATGAACTTGCGAGTTCCATAAGCCATAGAGTTAGTTTAATGTTTGCCATAAAATTTTGAGGTTTGAACTGGTCTGGTTTTTGGAAGGAAGTACCGAGATGTTTTTTTTTTTCAGTTTCATATTTATATTATACATAAAGACTGTGGACCATTCGAGCGACAAAGTTCCCAGGTGAACGACTGTCATTAAAATAAGAACGGTTATCTTATTTCATGAATTCCATTCATTTTCAAGACACAGGAGTTGCAGCTTGATTTTATCTGTTTTTCTATACAGGGAGTATATTTGAATAGTATATTTTTAAAAGAGTAACAGTCCTGTATTAGAATATATATATTTTCGGAAATTGAAAAAAAAAGTTCTAATATGGAAAGTAATTAAGAGAGATTAATTTTATTCAAGTTAGCAGGTTCGATGTTTGAAAAGTGTTTTTGAGTCATGAGACTGTATCGATATATCAATATTTGATTGAAGGACATGGGAAAAACAATTGTAACACTAAAAAATGAGCTGAGTACAGAAATTCAATGGTAACACTCATGTGAGCTGAACTGTTTAAAGAGTTTCAGTTAAAATCAACAGATGGCAGCATATTGGCAAATTTGTTTTAAGCGAAACCTCATATACCGGCAAGACAGAATGAGTTGTCCTAACGTAACATCTCAATTCATATTCAATGTGGGTTACCATTGCTTTTCCCTAATGTCCTAACAATATGTTATTATTCATTAAAAGGTGTGGATTGATGCCCTTTTAAAATAGCGAAGGAAAAAAGAACATAAACCACATTTATTTTGCTTTATTTTATTTTCATTTACTTATGTTTCGAAACTAACATGGTGTTGATTACATACATCATCAACTGGATTCTTCTAAACTTTATAACACTGATTATCAATGACACACACGTCATGAACTGACATTATATTTTGTCGTTATCCGAGTTTCGTTATTCACATTCAACTTTAAACTATTATGATAATATTCTAAGTACTTGTGAGACAAAAAACAAATTAAATATTTTTTTTCAAATCCCTAATTTTATTGCATTTGAAGGAAAATTTCCTAATGAATAAGCTCGTGTCCTTATGGATGAGTTATTGACTCTCTTAAAACTCTTCAAGTCGTTATAAGACTTAAGGCAAATACATGCAGCTACCACTGCAGTTTCTAACACACTGCTAAACTAAATTAAACAAATTGTGGACTGATGCGTTGGTAAAAATATAAAATTTTTTGCTTTCTCTTTTTTCCAACCCATTTTAATATGTGTATGATGAACGCGTCTACCATTTCTCATCAGAATTATTTGCATGACTAGTATAAACGTATAACCTAGTAAATAAAATCTGAGAGCAAATTTACCTTTTAATTTTCTAAAGGGTAATTACAATACACAATAGAGAAAATATCACACTATCTGAATAATAGAGGCCACTCCCGCCCTATTTCGCTTTTTCGTTCATGATTTGAGAAATGTTTTTATCTTTTAGCCTATCCAAGAGCATAAAATACATTTATTTCTAGTACCTTACAATCAAAATTCTTGGAAAACTTAATCACAATGCAACAAGTGTTTGAATATGTTGGAATGAAATAATTAGTAATAGTTGTTTCATAACATAACGCTCACTGATTTCTTCGATTTTCTGTTTACATCTTAGTGTTTGATTGAGTCAATGTCTTTCGTTTTCGACAAAGCATTCACTGCTGCTGGCATCCCGTCATAACTATGTATTGTCTCCTTCCAAAGCCAACAAAGAAGAGGAAATGGCATTCTTCATAGACAATGATCTTGCACTCAAAACAAAGATTCTATACAGGGTCTTAATCACTTTAGTTCTTCTTCAGGACATCATAACAGCTACGTTAGCGTTTTCGATAATATAACATGCCGTTATTCCGAATCCCTTAAATGTATTTAGTATTTTGCAAAAGCAACTAGCGAAGAGTTAAACCAGATCATAAAATTATATAGCTTTAAACTTTATTTTATATGGGCCAGTCTAGTAACTGTTGACGTCGGCCCGTCACGATTATCCGTCACCTTCTAGTTCAAAGACACCCCATGCCCCTACCAGGACTCGAACTCCGGACCTTCGAGTCGTTGGCCTAACGCCTTAGACGGCACCCGATTAGCTCATAAAATTAAAGTTTGAAATTTTGCAAAGAGAAATTCTAGAATAATGAATATTTTACAGTATTTTTGAAGGATTGAAGATGAATCTATACTCCATTGCAAATGTGAGGAACTGACGTTACCATGAACTTTGTAGTAATATTTCTGGATTGCAAGGAACATTTCTCATCTCTTGTGCACTCGTGCCTTACTCTACCGGAACAATGTTTTATCCTACTCCGAAAACCAGTAGTTAACACCATTTTAGGCGTCCTTATCACCAGAAAGTTTCTGGCCACGTAGACATTCGTTTAATTTAAAAAAAACAATTTATAATTACTTTGTTGCCACATCTAGGCAATTAGATAGGGTTTTTTTTTTGAAACTGCTTTAGAAACGGCAGCTCACGCTACGTCACACATGTTACTTGTTACATTGTTCTGGAAGAATGTAACTTGCTACGTCTTTTTGGTTGTAGCATCACGTAATTGAGATAAAACATGAACATAACAACGTCTTTGTTATCTTAGATTTAAGTGGCAGATAATCAACAAAAAATATGTCCTCAGATTCAGAATACCGAAGTCATAATTCATATTGTTCTTTTGTAGAGATGTGCACTAACATATGTGAATTATGTACTTTATCTTTCAGGTTAATGTGGATTATTCTCTTCTTTATTGGCGTTGTAATAACTGGGTACCTTATTAATGCTGCTTGGGAAAAGTTTCAAGGAAGCCCTGTGGTTGTGACAATAGAGAGAACGTACAACCAATGGAGGATTCCTTTACCAGCAATTACGCTTTGCCCACCCAGTGCAATGGGAAGACATTGGAAGAAAATAATGAAAGCGTAAGTGACTTCGAGATAGCCTATTTCATTATTTCTAAACATTACACTACATAATGTGGATATATTAATTCTCTAATGTCTGTTTCACAGCTTCGAAGTAAACAGTAGTAGTTATCAGGTGGTATTGGAAAGTTCCGAGAGTATAGTTCTGCGAAATGCATCAGGGTACTGCAAGGGAATAAGCCCGCATCAGGTTAGAAACACGGAGATTCCTTCATTAGTCAGAACGCCGAGAGTCATCTCCATGTTCACAAGAAGAGTAGTGCTATTCCCAAAGATTCTGTTACCAGGTGCATGGATGCCGTAACGATTTTACCACGGACCCGAAACTGCAGATGAGAGCGGAGATCAAATTCTGCGTTACTCTAATATCAAATCTGGAAAGGAGACGTTGAAAATAATTCAGCACATAATTATGTGATAATGAAGCATGGTCTGCACAATATATTTCCGCTGGTACGAGTACATTAATAGTAGCTGAACATCACTAAAGCATGTGGAGAGCTCATAGCAACCTTCCACGAACCCAAGGTAAAAAATGCATGCTAAATTAGGCAAGTTGTTTGTAAGGAACTTTCGAGAATTATATAGAATTTTGTTAAAAATGTCGTGTGGAAGAAAACAGCATTTCTGGCATCTGTATTGAACATGTACTGAAGGCCTTCTTAATTCAGTTTCAGTTTCTGTCCTGTCCTACTGTTCCGTTGGCTTCATGACTCTTGGCACCTCGGTTGTAACTCATTGAATTTTTCTGTCCTTTGTTTTTGTATCGCAGTTCGTACAATAGCACTTATCTCGTCGCTGATTTGACGTGAAATCACATACATCAATCCATTGTTTGATTTTCAGACTTTACTGTCCCTCTTTTTATGATCGCGGTTTTGTCCTTGCCGTTCCAGGTTTGTCTATCCAGGATGTCGTTAGTCGGTTTTAACAAAGCTTTCTCTTCAGATACTTTCTGCTAGTAATGAGAGCGGTGTGATCACATTATTTGCCACGAAGTAGTCTGCTGTCCGTTGTATGTGCTTCGGTATTTGTGGTACGCAGGATTTTGTTCTTAGAAAAAGAGGTTTAAAGATGACAGATTCGCGTAAGCATGTTAATGTTGTTCCTAATTCTTGCAATCCACGAAAGAGCGGTGGCTAATACTTTAAGATTAAGGGCTAGTTACGTATGTATTTTATTGTATGTTTAAAGTGCCGGTTAGCTAGTAACTAAGAGTTAAATTAAAATCTTTCTGGTGGTTTACCCATTTTTGAATATCTAGTTAAGAGATTTTTGAACTATTTGATGAGCTATTTTGATGGTCAGGGCCTTTGGGAGAGACCATTGACTGATTCGTAAATTAGAGGTGGCAAAACGTTGGTTTGACAATGCAGAACCTCATCAGATCCATGACAAAACCCCAATTTTATTGCACTATTTCATAGAATGACCCAAAATAGTAGGCGTTCAACAACAGTTGAGGTGTTACCACAGTTCTAAT
>JAGDQP010021333.1:21073-31888 GCA_022664845.1 Lepisma saccharinum
TATATTATTTTAGATTCATCCTCTTTCTATGATGACCGGAATTGTATTAGAACACATAAATAGAAGTTAACGGTTCTTTTAAAAAACGTTTACATATAATTTCATATATTTATATTTTGGACTCAGATTCAGTATGCTGTGTTCATTGAGATTAGACTAGATTGTATCAAATACGAGAAAGTTAAAAGTGAAGTGATTACTATGGAGCAACTCCTAACAGTGAACAAGCACTTAATGGATATTGTGGTAATGAGAGCCTCGACAGAGCGGTTTAGATAAACTTTACTTTATGGCCTACAGATTCTGCCAGTTAATCAGGCATATGCAACGCTTTATACCACTCATGTCCCTGCAAATAACTGTCACAGACGCTTTTAGAAACACCTAATGGTAGACAGAATTCCAAAGAATGTCACGAACAGTCATGTGCTTTTATTATTATTTCCTTAAATTTGCACTGGAACCGATGAACACATACATGGCGCCATCAGGAGGCATACTAATTGCAACACTTCTTGTTATGAATGACACGCACGTTGCTACAAAAAATCACAGACAGTATGTTGAGCAAGCAAATACAAATTTGTTAAAATCAGGTTTCATTTGTTAATTTAGAACCACTAGATCATTTTAAGGTTTAATACTGGAGCCATACTGAAATGTACGCCGACGTACTACGAGGATGTTTGGGTTTACTTCATTCATTACCTGTAAAAAAAGGAGAAATGTAACATTTCCAATGAATATAGGGGTGTTAAATTACAAAATATAACAAAGTATCGAGTCATGAAAGTGTGAAATGAGAGTAAAATAGTGGAATATACATGGGACTATTTACCTTTTTTGCGCAATGGGGAAAACACATCCATTGTACTTCAAAGGACATGTACATCGCGTATAATAAAAAACATGTATCGAACATAACTAAGTATGCCCTTGTTCCTCGCTCGAAACATTGCCCTGTTTGTGTATGTTTTAGCAAAATATGTGTCATTCATAGCACGAAATGTCACCATAAGTATTCCTCCGCATGGCGCCAAGTAAATTGTGTTGATTAACTCGGGTGCGTATTAATTGACATAATGACGGCACATAGCTATTCGTAACACTTTTTGTATTTTGGTTTGTCGGTAGGTGTTTGTAAAAGTGTCCGTGGTAATGATTTGCAAGAGAATAAGTGGTATGGAGCATACAAATGGCGCAATAGCAGGCGAAAGCTGCGGGCAGTAAAGTAAAGTTGATATCTTATTTTCGCAGAGCGTATTACAATGATCTGCGTGCTAAGGCACGTGGTATTCATAACATATAATATAGTGAGTACTCAAGTGACGCAAACAGTGTCAATACTTAACAGCAGAAGACAACCATAGTTTATCACATGATCCGAAGGTTTGCAGCAAACGTCACACTCGGAGGAACCACGCCTTGAGGAAGTCTTGGAGGCTATTTGGAAATACGGACCACTTTACACTCTGTATCACTCTTCACTAAGAGTGGTCGCCTCCTCCCCACTAATCCGTTCTCACTTACTTGGAGTGGATCACTACCTACACGCACACACTTGATTGGACTGGTGTGCTACTTCCACGACCCTTACGCACTCACTTGCTTGTAGTGGTGAGGCACCTCTCCCAAGATCTCTCGGAACCGAGGCGCAAACTCTTCCACAAGACATATAACTTCTAATTATTCTCGACCCGAAAGATATTTTATTAACTTTAAACTTATACACTTTATATAATAAAACTGGCGATGGCCAAAAACTCCAATCCCGAGTATCATTGACTATACCTAATAGACACTCTTGTTATCGGTAACAACAAGAACATTACGGTATAAGATATGTAAGCCAGCGATCAGTCTAGCTCATGTATGTTTATAGTTACTAACAACCCTTCACAGATTTATGTCTATTTCCTTATTTGTTAATGGAATCTAATCTTCGTAGTTGGTAATTCCGCAAGAAGCGATTTTGACGCGTATTTTGTTTTAAACTTACTGCACTATCCTATATTATGTTGTTTTGATAATTCGGGGACAGCCCCATAGATGGCGAAATAGGATAAATCCATTGCCAACCTTTGCTATGTTCTCATTAACTTCCAGTTATCTACCCATCAGTTAAAAGCAATTGAAAAACGGACATTGAAGTGAGAGTTCTGGACAATTTTAACTAACAACCCTGTAGTGCATATGTGTTTTTTTTTTAAAAAAATGAACGAAATATGTTTTTCTAGTGTGTAACTATTAAAGTAACTTGGGAAAAATAATTTAAAAAATCGTTTAATGATTGGTTCATTTTTATTAACCAACTTGGTTATTGTGCCAAACGGATACATTGTGCAAAGAGCTATATGTTATTTTTGTTAATCGTTGCGAAATGGCAACATAGTAAGAACAATTAAAATATACACAGAAAAAATTATCCTGCCGTGGCTGGAACTCAAACACTGATCTCCCAGATTCGGTGGGTTATGCTAACCATTACCTCGGCACGGCCATATCTGTGTTTGTGAAGAATTCCTCGAGCCTTAGCTCAACCAACTAATCTCCTGAGTTTTACCTCAAGGCACTCTGCTCTACCAGCGAAGGCTTTATTCGGAAATATAACTGCGAATTCGGCAGTTGCGAAAGAATACTTTTCACAGTGACAACAACTTCAAATTGTTTTGTGTAAAAGCATTTTCAACATCATTTCTTCACAACTGTCGAATTCGCACTTCAATAAAGCATTCGCTGGTAGAGCGGAGTGTCTTGAGATCAACACCCGGAAACTAGTTTATTGGGCTAAGGTTCTAGGAATTATTCATATACATAGAGATTTCGATTACCCGACCGGAAACTAGAAGATTTTATCTGTGTATATTTCAAATGTGGCTGTTACGGTAAAATGTGCCGATGGGCAAGAATGTAAGAAATTCTTATGTAATAGATCTACGAAATGCGTTTCCAATGAAAACTATAAAGAGTATTGACTTTTCTAAAATTTAGTTATGCAAGCTCTCTAACATATCATCAGGTTATCCCATAAGTAATATTGTATGTGCGATGACCACTGCAAGGACGTCCTCTGACAAGCGAATAATGAAGTAGACGACACGTGCTGCGCCATAGAGTGTACTTGATTGTGCAGCAGTGTGTAGAAGGAGAATGGTCTACTTCACGTTTTGGAAGTGTGGCTTGTGTTTGATTATGGCTGTGTCGGAGGACAAGATACGGAATTTCATGCTATATCAATTCCACCACGAACATCCAGCCAGCCCACCGGTACGAAACATCAATGCCGTACATGCTCAGGGTGCTATGATGCTATAGGTGGTTCGAAAGGTTTCGCTCTGTAGACATCAGCCTCGCCGACAAGCCACGGGAAAGGAGACCTGTGCAGCTGGACAACAACGCCCTGCGAACAGCAGTGGAGGAAAATCCAATGTAAACTGCTGGACAACTGGCCAGCGAATTCCGTTTCACCCATTGGATCGTTCATCGTCATCTACAGGACCCAGTCGAAACTCGGAAAATGGGCAGCCAATACATTAACGCTTCAATAGAAGCAGCAGCGAGTTGACATATGCAGTTCTCTGCTTCCCCGTCACAGACGTGAACCATTCCTGGGCAAAATGGTGACAGGGGATGAAAGATCTGTCCTCTACCATACCATTACACGCAAACGACAGTGTGTACCTCAAGGGAGACCGCAGGAACTGTACTAAAACACGATCTTACCCCTGCAAAATGATGTTGAGTGTTTGGTGGGACATCCGTAGGATAATCCATTTTAAGCTCTTGTCACGTAACCAGACTATTAATGCAGATGTGTATTCTCAGCAGCTTGAACGCCTACGGATTGCACTGTTGGAGAAACGTCTTGCTCTGGTTAATCGAAAGGGTGTGTTCATCCACGGTTATAACGTGCGCCCACACACGGCAAGAAGGATCCGTGATAAGATAAAGGCATGTGGCTGGGAGAAACTCTTCCATACGAAACTTTCATCAGATCTTGCACCAACAGACTGCTGTCTGTTTCGCAGCCCGCAAAACCAAATTTCCGGGATAACACTGAAAAACTAGGATGACGTGCGACAAAAGTAAACCAGTATTTACCTCCAAAACCAGTGGCTTTTTTTTCGGTGGGGTATTCAACAACTGATTGATAGGAGGCAGAGAGTTGTGGAGTTCGATGGAGACTACTTTCCGGATTAACGGTAGTGTTCCAGGTAATTTATCATTCTTTTCATCACGATACAAAAATACGACATTACTTATTGGATAAGTTAATACTATTTCTAAAGGTTTTTGATTGTCTGGCATTTCCAAAAGCAGTTGGTCACTTTGTTGAAGCGCATGAAAATGGAACATTTGGTAAACTTTACTCTGGAAAAACACTTGCAATCTTTCATTCTGCAACGTTGTTTGTTGTCCACATGTTCTGGCCAGTTATCGATTCTGTCGATCGATGTAAAAAGACATGTGTGCAATTGGTACCTCGGACAGGCACTAACAAGCCCATCAGTTTAACTATATAACTTTTATGGTGAAGATATCAAATAATTTAATTCTTATTTACGCATCGTGTGAGAACGACGTAACTGATTTTAAACATAAACATATTATTTATATCCTGATTATAATTTTATACCCAAATACTATAATTATTATTTCGGAAACACTACATGGCACCTTAGTAAGCATACGTAAAAACTACTTTAACAATGAATAGTTCGTTTTAAAGCACATACTTCACTGACACAAAAATCTCAGATAATCTAACTAAAATTTTGTTTTCATTGTTCAAGGCTGTTGGGAAACGTAGATAAAAACAAGCAGAAGTTCTACAGAGCTTTCTTTGACAATGTGGCTCACTTAAATGTTTATAATGTGAAGGATCTAATGGACTACAGTACCGAAGAAGCTCTATTAAACCTTAACATCACAGAACTGCAGAACGAGGTATTTGACAGAACCAATAACATTAATTAACTATACAATGAATTAACAGATTGTCGCGTGGGAATTGTTTTATTCTATGAAAACTTTCCTCTTTTTAGGTAGATTTCGAAGGTAAAATCATATATATATATATATATTAACACGCCAGCGGCCATAATTTTCAAGATATTTGAACCAAATTTTATTATGTTATTTTTAGGCTAAATAGCTCGGCTAAGTTCGTTAATGAGCAACATCGGCCCAAAGGGTTGCTTGGGGGGAGGGGGTTGAAATTTTGAAGAAATATATTTCAGCCCCTATGGAGTGTTTAGGGAAACTGTGTCTGCATAAATTGTAACACTCCCTGAGAAGTTTACGTTGACACCAACGATTCAGGGGTTGTGGAGGTACGAGTGAGGGTGGAGGTAACGTTGGAAAGCTCTTGATGATTAATCTATATATCAATAACTAGTTTCCCGGTAGGGCTCATATTTCGTTAGGGGTATATAAAGTGTCGGGTTTCATTGGGCCTGTTAATTTCAATTGGAATATCACTGCATTCAGTTCTAATAACAAAAAGTTTGCACGGTAATTAGTTAACCTATTAGGGTAATTAGTAACCGTATTTATAATTTTATAATGAAAATAAAATGATAAAAATATATTTACTTAAAGTGTTTTTATTCTGCACTTACCCCAATAAATTCAATCAAAAGTACTTCGAAATCTACCTCAGCCTGTAGGCCTGTCGAAAGATTTTTCTTTTAACAGGAGAGTGATTTCATGTTTATTTCTTCGACTGTTGCAAAACCGTTCAGAATTATAAAACATTGCTCATATACTGTGAAAGCTCATCTTTTATAGTATCATTTCCTTTAGAAAAAAGAAATCCGGACTTGTATAGTTGCAGAGAAATTGGAGAAACAAAGAATTGACATTTATGGAAGCGCAGATTGAGTCTCTTAACGTTGCGAAAATTATCCTTTGTCATACAAAAGCGCCATTGTACTTGAGTATTGACAAAAGTATTGCCAAAGTGAGAGTGATATTCAGAATTTCAAGTTCTTTGTATTTCTTTAAAGTGAAATATTCATGAATAGAAACAGGGAAAGCACTCTCAGATACCACAGAACTATTTTTCTTTTGTTTAGAAAATCACCATTCATCTTTTCATTATTATTTTATTTACCAAAGACACTGAAACAAAGTGTTCAGTGACAGGATATATCATCAGTACAAAGAAAATGAAGCTAAGAAACACTCTCTTAGTTTTGTGGTGAAAACTAAATGTTCACAGTAAGACAAAAGCAAAAACAAATAAAAATTAACAACATTCTATGACTTTCACTTGAAAATAATGTTGTAAATGCTTTGTCAGCTTGTGGGATAAGGCTAAATAGTTTTTTTTTAATATCCGTGATTTGATCTTTCGACAATACTGGAATGGTTGTAGCTGAATAACTCAAAACAGTTTCTCTGGATCGATTGATGCGGAAGGAAGAATGCTAATCAAGGGAGACAAGATGAACTACTTACACGAGAAACATTTCCTTGTGTTTAACTGAATCTTTAATGAGAGTATGGAGCCCGTCTAATTCTTGTCGGATTCTTGGAATATCTGGCAGATGAATTTTAACTTCTTAATCTGAAGCATTAATTGGCGCAGAGCAGTAGTCATTAAACTGGTTTGATCATATGGTACACAAGAGTCTGACCACAGGATTTAATTAATTTCTTCCAAGTGATCATATTCTTCTGTAACAAGCACGCATGATGCCTATCTCTGTCTGCTGTTAGAAGGTCTAGCAGGACCTTCGTTGTTGCAACATCTTTGGACATATTCATCGAGTGTGTGCAAGCTAACAGTGATACTTGCATCCATCTCATTCATCATCAGCATCATTTGAAACATCCTCCATCCTGCTAGGAAACTTATCTGGTCACAATACTTGACAATTTCATTATCCTAATAACAGATTTAATATTCTTCGTTGTATCTACAAAGCACTCCACTTAAAATGACATGCTTTGTTTGACAAAAAACAGTAACAATAAAACTACCACTTATTAGCGTCATTACTTATGTTTCCAATTTTAAAAAAAAATCAAAGCAGCTCCTCTCACAGACTTTTTCTGTAGAAAGTATTGGTGCAGCAATCTTGTCACGTGACATGTAGAGTAAATCTTATTGACTGTGGACATAGAATAAAACAAAAAATATACAAATACAAAATCCAATGACATAGAATAAATAACACAGTTATTACGGACGGCCTATTAGGCAGTGACTTAAAAAATCTAACGCAACGAGATGAATTACTTATACGAGAAACATGAAGTAGTTTCATAACGCTATCGAAATCTCTTTGTATACAAGAATTAAATAAAATACTAAGTTGTGGATTAAATAATCTGTTGAAGGAATGAAGATGTGCAGGCCTTCAATCCCTTTGAAGACACAGTTTCTATTTTGTCATATGTGACATATAAGAATGACGATCAGTTATTTAAGGCAATGATTGAATTAAATTCTAAATGAAAGAGAACAATACTTTTTTTATAGTTTGTTAAGAACATGAGTTACGTTCAGTATTTTGGATATAATCGCTTTATAGAAAATTACACTAATTTTGCTCAGTTTTACGTTTTGATGCTATAAGAAGAGTTGGAACGCATTCACTTCTGTAAATATTGAAACTATGAAAGTGGAACATTGAAATTGTGTTTGAAGAATTAATTTTTCTTATTACAATTATTTACAAGAAAAACTTTAATAGCTTACTGATGGTACAATATTAGTAGTAATAGCGAGATTAATCTTTCGAAGGGATAATAGATTTTATATTTTACAAACGCGTCATTCACCATGAAGTATTTTCAGGGCTTAATCAGAAGTACTGGGACAGAAGTGATGTTTTAACGTCAATAATTATACCTATCATTTTCACTGGCTTACCTCACAGGTGACTTAAATATGTTCGCAGGCTAATACAATTACTCAAAGATCTGTTATTTTCGCTGTCAATAATTCTGATATGTCTTTTTCTGAATAACGGAGGGGTCTTTCACTTAGATTGAGAGATTCAAATTATTCATTCTAAAAAGGCAGAATCTTAAACCTTTTGGGTATTGTCCTCAGCGAACTTCCAGACTGACTTCCTACAGGGTTCAGAATCGCCCACCATCCGTTCCGACGTCACCGAGAAAAAAATCTACGTACATATACATATTTCATGAATATTTTATAGATATAATTGCTCTTAAAATCGTTACAATGTGGTCCCATTTACTACGTATTTTCAAAGTAATAAAAATGTGATATGACATTCTCCAGTATTTATCTTGTTGTTGAGACATACTAATAAGACTTTAAAATTTCTTAACAAATCCCTCTGTGTTACATTGAGCTTAGAAACACTTATAAACTAATATTCTTTAACGGTATACTAGTCAAGTATTAACGTGTAAAAATCGTTATTTAATGTAAATAAAGATCCTATATAGGGTGATCCAAAAAACCGTCCTACATTTGAAAAACTAATAAAACAAATAGTATTACATACAGAAACTTGTTTATTGAAAGATATAAAAGAGGATTGAAAACAGTTTGTAATTACTAAGGTTCAAAAAGCATGTGGTAAGTGTTTATGTTTTGAAAATTACATCTGGTAAGTGTTGTCCATTCTTAGCAATACACGTTTATGGCGAATGTTACACCCTCCTCTTCAAAAAATGAGGAACAATAATAGGTTACCATAATCTTTGCAGACTAAGTACGGACAAATTAGCTTAAAGACAATTTATTTAAATAGTATGCAATTTCAAACAATTATTTGCGACATCAATATAAAATACAAACTTAATACAAGGTAACCAAAAAACTTCTTGCCGTCTTTGAGGTCGCATCGAAAGACATGTTCACTGATGCGGAAATCAGTGCCTCATGCTCTGCAAAATCGATCGGGGTGGGAGTGCGACCGTAAAGACAGGTGCGCCATTCATAGCTCGAGTAGTGGCGAAGTCAAGTGGAGGTGTCGAAGAAGCTCTTTCGAGGTTATGTGCTTATGATTTAAGATTAGCTTGTCCGCAGACGATTCAAGTCACCTTTTGGAATAATGCTGTGAATTAATGTACCTCCAGCCACTGGTTCCAGAAATTCATGTACGGAGATTTGTCTCTGTGTGATCAACCCAGCAGTGGGGGCCTCAGACTCTGAAGCAGGACATATAGCAGAACAGAAGCCAAACGTGTGTTGGGCTTGCCGAACACTTCCAGGTTTCTGATGAAAGTCAGACTTCACCTATATCGTATAGGGAAGGCGTACAAGTAGAGCAAGTGAGTACTCCGCATGCTGTCGGGAGCCAAGAAGGACAAACGAACGACACCACCGCGATACATTCATATTCGTTCGAGTGCTCACCAACGAAGTAAAGTGGGTCCTGTATGAGACTCCCAAGCGTTTCGGATATTGTTGTCACCGAGGGACCCTGTGCATCACGACACAAGAATACCTCTACTCGAACGTAAGATAATGCTCTGTATCTTGTGGACTAGTCGCCAAATTGTACACTACGAGCAGCTACCACTGGGCCAAACCACCACTACAGACCTGTATTCACAGCAGTTGGAACATGTGTAACAGGTACTGTAGCAGAAGGAGCCAGCATTCGTAGATCCCAAGAATGGACTATTCCTTGCCGGCAATGCCAGGCTGCATGTGTCACGTGTGGTCAGAAACAGATTATTACCTGTCCGAATCCCTAGACATCCACCTTACCGGGAAATCTTCCGTCAATTAGACAGACTTGCGGCAGGCACTCACGGCCTTCTTTGCGTCCAATAACCCCCAGAGTTTTAGTATCAGAACATTACGCAGCTGCAGGAATGTTGACAAAATTTGCTGAATTCCGATGGAGATTACTTTGAGTACTAACAGTAATTGACATTTTCTGTATACCCTTCTGTTTGTGGCTATACAAATGTGAAGAACGTTTTGGTTACCTTCTAATCATAAGTAGTTGTTTACTTTTGTTTATTGCCAAGGTCGGAGGATCTTCTGGTCATTACGTTTCAATACATTTGTGTTTCGAAAACATTGTTTAGTGATATCAAAGACCGTAGTGATATCAAAGCAATAAGAAATATTAAACACAATTACAGTTAAATGCTGTAGTAACAATTTGCATTTGTGTACAACACGAAAGGCTTAAAAACAGTGTGATATACACTTGTGGAAATATATGAGTTTAAAATAATAAACAGTCAACAAATGACTAAGTGAAAAGTACGGACATTTAGTTATTTTTTCCAAAGTTCGGTACGGACACGGAAAGAGCCTTTAAAATAAGGACTATCCGTACAAAATACGGACGTATGGTAACCCTACCAATAATACCAACCCTGTACTCGGAATATTATGATACCATTACAGGAAGAATGGATTTTATAAGATTTTCAATTACAGTACATTCAAAAGAAATATGATAGGAATTAGCAAGACTTTTTAAGTAACATCTACATGTAAAATTCTATTGTTGTCGTTCACTGTCTTTCCCTTCCTTATTGGTATACACCTTTGCAAAGAAATTATTAAAATTTCATTTCATTATCGTACAATAATCCAGAACAACGAATAACTAGGTATACAATTTTGTATATTCATAAATTATGACTTAGGGGACTTGCAAGGTGGCATGTGGCCTAGATAGCTTAAGCTTGCTCCATTTGAAAACACTGAAGTGGTGTTAGAACTTGTGGCATGTCTCTTTTGTATCTTATACATATGTTGTATTTGTATCTTATACACATACAATGATACAAATAGAACAGCCATTCATGACCATCAGTACTTGGATTTCTTAATGATATCTTACACCGAGGTGTACCTGT
>JAGDQP010021334.1:0-31888 GCA_022664845.1 Lepisma saccharinum
GCCGGTCACATAGCTAGACGAACAGATGGAAGATGGATAACAAATGTAGTACATTGGATTCCTAGAGAAAGAAAACGACTGAGACGACGTCCAGATTCCAAATGGGTAGATGAAATCACGCGTTTTTCAAGAACTACATAGATGAAGATAGCAGCAGACCGAGATATGTGGAAAGGAAAGGGGAGACCTTCATCCAGCAGTGGGTAGAAAACGGCTGACTATGAAGATTATGATATACGTGTAATTCAATACTAGGGTGTTTTGTGTGTATTTATTTGAATGTTATATAATTCTACATCAATTGGCGGATTAGAACGATATAAGGCACATATATTCCTTAGGATATAGACAAATTAACTATCGCCTTAAAAGGTTGACACCCCCGAAAGAGTAAAACTGTGGTGTCGATTGAATTTGTTAATAGGCCATGATTATTAGATATATATCTACAAGCTGAGAATACAACACCACAATGCAGTTTGCAGTGTTTACTACATTCAAGATAAATCCTTCCATTCTATTCATTAGCAATTTCTATCCTAACTTTTGTTTTCAACAATCCACAGGGCTGGATGTACGCGGGACGAGAAACCTCTGGACCCTGCACTAACGGGCGGACACACCAGCTATTATTCATATATTCTTATACGTGGAGGTCCAATACAGCTAATAGGCCACGAAACGTAAAAACGACTTAATCCGTATTAGCCATTTTTTGTACGAACTCTTCAGTTTAAAATGACGTCATTGGAAAAGTAAACAATAACTACTCGCTTTATAGGGAAAGTATTCGCATCTGCATTTGATGCTAGTGCCACCTATTATCGTTGTCGTGAACTAGGTGTAATAAGCAAAAACGACATCAGCGAAAACTATCGAAAGTAGCTTACCCGAGCAACACAAAATCAAACCAGTATCGAACCAATACTGGGCCAGTAACGCGTATATTGACCATAGTTATTCCATATTGGTCCTTATATCCTGTACTGTTTGGGTAGCATAGGACAACGCATTTTTCAAGTCAGTCCAGAAGCTCCTAACTTGCAATGGAGCCGATCCCGTTGGGAGGTTTGGGGGCCCTGGACCCCCAAATTTGAAGTGGGATCCCCTAATGGGGGGTACAAATGATAAGGTGAAGTAGGTTCTCCTATTTCTGCAGTACATTGTCATTCGTTTTCCCTTTCCATTAAGCTTATCTCCCTTTGGAAAATCTATTTCATTGATAAATTCCTTCCTGAAACTTTTGTACTACAGTACTTATATAAATTACATCACGTATACACCCTCGACTGGCTAAAGGAGTTATTTCGTGCATTGTTTGTGTTGTTTCTGGAGTTTCGTGCATAACATCGATAAAGACCATTTAGTAAAAAAAAAGAAAAAAAAAATGAAAAAATATTTTCTGTCGTTTATCCCTCGGAACGTCAAATTCGGGTCAAAAATGATCCATACAGTGAAAATATAATTTTTGTCCATTAGTGATTAAATAGAAGAGTGAACTTCTGTGTACTCCGAATACTGTATGCAAATTAATCGCTTCATTTGCAAGTATCAGAATACAACAGATACGACGTGCTTTACATGTGAGACTGAAAGAGGAAGGTAGTTTGATTCTGATAATTTTATATGTCGTGCTTTATATGTGTAAATAAGTAAGAGACTTATGGTACCTTTATTTTTGTAATACGAGAAATATACATGCTTCAAAAATGACTCATCTTTACGTTCCGTGAGCTGAATTTATCTTTTCGTTCCTAGTTTTCCGGATCATTCATCGTGATTTGGTTCGTATACATACATAATTTAGGAAAAGGAAATATATGCAAGAAAAATAAGCGACAAGAAGAACTTACACAAAAGTAGAAGTAGATTTTCACTTGAAAATATATCCTTCAAACTGCTGTTTGGATGCAATTATTGTTTGCCGTTAATACCGTCATTTTGAGTTTATAATACGCCATATAGATATAGACACTATATACAGGAAAGAAAAAAGTATTTGTACAAGTTTGATGAAGAGGAAATCAGACTATCACACGTAAAAAAATGACAATTTCGAAATATCTTGCCCTCTTATGATAATTTGGATACGTTAGATAGAATACTTAAGAAATAACTACCACTCGATGAACGTGGAAGATAACAAACAATGAAAGAGTGACGACTACGTATATTCATCGCAAAAAAAAAAAACGAAAAAAAAAAACAGTATTTGGACAACCCTATACTGCTCTCGAAATAAATGTTCTAGGTATCCTTTTGTGTACAAGGGCAGTCTACTTAGTGTATCGAAGCAATCCACACGGTGTCAGGCAAGCCAAGCTTGTTGGAAAGTCATGCTTTACCGTTGGATACATCATAAAGGAACGTAAAAAGAGCAATTATTGCGAAATAGAACCAGTTCTGGCCAACCAAGAAAACGAACTGCCTGGAATGAAACTTACATTCTTCATTCTGTGAACAATACTCAAATAATTAGTGCTAAAGATTTGGCTACTTCACTTGCTTAGAATATGTAAGTTAATGTTGGTAATTTATTGAACAACCCAAACTTCCTTGAAACAATTGGGATTTAGAATGTGTATCCAAGGTATGAAAACTGGCCACTCGATTAGTTATTACACAACCCCAAATCTTAACAGACCAAACAACATTTTTATCAGTTAGAACAATGTTCTGCTTTCTGAAAGCTTAATTCTTCTTTCGACACACGTCCATGATATCCATCACTGCAATACATGTTTATCGTAGTCTGATTCTAGAACACACAATAAACTTTTTCCGAAATTCCAGGCACTCATAATAATATTTCTTTGAAAATTAGAACTTCTTCTTTTTTCTGATATGTATGTTTTGTTCCTGATCACACATCTTCTGAATACCATTTTTTTGTTCACAATCTACACATCTGTAGCATTAACTTGCATATCCTAGGTAAGTGAAGTAAACAAATCTTTAACACTAATTCTTGGGTTTTGTTCACAGAATGAAGAATGTAGGTTTCATTCCGGGCAGTTAGTTTCCTTAGTTGACCAGAACGAATCCCCAATAATTATTGTTTTATGTTTCCTAATGATACATTAAACGGTAGAGCATGGTTTTCCAACAAGCTTGGCTATGTCTCAGAAACACCTTCCGTACGAAAATAGAAGCGTCTGCCGACAGCATTTGAGGAACAGCCGAATGCGCCTGAGAGATCGCGAATGGCTACTACTTTCCGGATGTTAGCTTGTAGCAAGTGCTTGCGGTGTTTGGTAGACAGCTCTATTGAGATGCATTTTGCACTTTGCAGAGAATAGTGTGCATTCGTGTGTGTGTGCGTGCGTTAGTGTCTTTTTTTTAAACTGAAACATTGAACGCCGGTAGAAAAAGCAGGAAAAATCGTTTCCCCTAATTTGTCGTGCTACTTTGAAAAAAATAATTCTTTTTTGCTATTTCGGAGCAGCTACATTATTTGAATGTTATTAAATAGTTAAAATGTTAGTTTTTGATTATTTTTCTTAAACAATTCGTTCTAAAGAGTAAAAGATAATTTTCGTTTATGCATGTCTAAAAGAAAAGCATCGGGTTTTCTTTATCGTAAAGTCACTTTATAAATTCTTGAACTTTGCGCGCCCCATGCTTTTCATTTTAGTTATGGATAAACAAAATTATTTTTTACTTTTACGCAGGAATTGTTTACCAAAAATATGTCTTTAAAACGTGTTTTATTTTTTTCGAGTTATTTTGGGGTTCTGATATTTTTCCTGAAGCTTATGCTTTGTGACCCGAATCCTAAAGTGTTCTGCGATCAGTCAAACTCCACATCTTTGCAGGCTAGTATTTATTTTAGGATAAAGAACTCCATATTAAAAAAAAAATATATCGAAATATATCAATATATAGAAAGATATCAAAGTAGAAATGGAACATTTGTATTGCCACCCGACTTACGTCGCTGTTCAAATTGTCATTATTGTATTACGTCAGGAAATTATTTAAATTAAGATTGCAAGATTTGAGGACAGTACGAACCATTCTGAACACTACAGAAATGTCTGTAAAAAGATTTTCAAATACATATTTTCTTAAACAATTCACACCAAAAACTAAAGAATAATTTTGTTTACGCATGACAAAAAAGAAAAACGTGGGGCGCATCAATTGAAGAATTAATAAAGCAGCTATATATAAGAGTGCGCCCCGTGCTTTTCTTTTCCGTCATTCATAAACAAAATTATTCTTTACTTTTTAGCACGAATTGTTTAAGAAAGCATGTCTATAAAAAGCTTTATTATTATTATTTTATTTTTATTATTATTCCCGTTCACATTTCGTCCTCACGTCCTATAAGTATAAAGAAAACCTATATTTCGCTGTCTGATAATTATTCTTAAACATCAGTATAAGCTCATTATTTACTTTGCTCCAAACATTGATTTTTAATAAGTATTGAAACGTTGAACTGGCACACACAAAGAATATTAGAATTCTTTAAAGATCAGGTGCATCCGGTACACAAATATACCTGAGCCAAAGATGCCTAAAGGCTAAAAATAAAATTCAAGTTCAAACAGTTAGAACATGTAGTTTTATAAACATTGTATACTAATTTTATGATTTCCGCACACAACGTAAAGAAAACTGCCATAAACATCTATGGCTTCATCGAGATTCGAAATGAGAACCTCGGGAACGTTGGCCTAACGCTCGCCTATCGAGGCTGGCAAGAAAACTGGGAATTAACAAGTCCTGGGAAAGGATCGCAATAATGGTTTTATAGGGAGGCTTAATAAAGAATAACACCACCGCATTTCCAACTAACTTCTGGTCACTAAAACTACATAATTGAAAAACAGAAAGTAAATTATAATGACAAATTTCCAACACATAGCTAAAATTTTAAGTAAATTATCATACAAATGTGTTGAAATATTGTCAGTATCAAAATGTTATGTACAATTATTACGCTCTTGTTTACACTTCTCTCTGCCCCTGGCCCCCTGCTAGTTTCCTCCTTTCCTAGAACTTGTGTAAATTCTCGACCGCGCATTCGTGATCTCTCGGGTGCATTCGGCAGTTCCTCAAATGCTGTCGGCAGACGCTTGTTACGAAAATTGAAATTAAAGTGAGCAGTTCCAATGTTGTTCAACTCAGTTTGTTCCCCATGCTGCTTCTTTATGCCTGACACGGTGTGGATTGCTTCAATACACCAAGCAAAGTGCTCTTGTACACAAAGGAATTAATAGAACATTTATTTCGGGAGTAGTATGGAGTTGTCCAAATTCATTTTTTGCCATGAATTTACGTAGTTATCACTCTTTCGTTGCCTGTTACCTTGCAGGTGTATCGAGTACTAGTTATTTCTATACTATTCCATCTACGGTATACAAATTATCCTAAAAAGGGAAGAGATTTCGAAATGGGCCACGTTTTGCGTGTGAAAAGTCTGCTTTTCCTCTTTGCAGAACTTTTTCAAATATTTTTGTCTCACTGTAGGTGAGAGAGAAGCTTCTTGAACCATGCATGTTGAGATCGAGAACCGAAAATTAAAAAAAAAGAACAAAAACAAAAAAAAAAACATGTCAAATAAAGCAGTAGCGCGGCGGACGGGTGAGCCGGACAGAAATAGAGCCACATTTGGGAAAGCTGGATAACTCCTCTACATAACCTAACAATAGTTTCTGTTATTTCCTAAGTTTATTTTCTAGTAACAGCAGAAACTTTGTTAGAACATGCTTTAGTGATTTTTTTTAACATTATACAAGCATTGTTAGATTATGTAATAGCTGGGCCTGGGTAAGCCTTCATAATGACTATATATATATATATATATATATATATATATATATATATATATATATACTATTATATGTGTTTCTTTTTAAATGAATATACAATATTTGACAAAATCTGACTTGGATTTGTATCATATGTGCCTTTTAGACCATCACATGGAAACAAACAAAAAAATACTGAATGCCCCCCCCAAAAAAAAAGTTACAGATAAATCGTCGCCCTTGCTGATTTGTGAATAATATCAGGAAAGTTGAAGTTGAAAATGTACAGAACGACTATTCTCCCGGTAATACTTTATCCGAAAGTTCGAGTAGTCGTGGCAGGTAAACAAAACTTACAAGTTTTTAAAAAAGAAGGCTTTGAGAAAGACGCATGAGACGAGGTGACCGGAGATTGGAGGAGGTTGGATCATAAATAACTCCATAGATTGTACGATTCACCCAGTGTTATAAGAATAATTAAACCTTGACGAAAGCATTTACAATATGTAAGAAAATTCGATAGATAAACTTAGAGCCATGGAAGTACTAAGCTAAAATATAAAAATCGCTGTAGTGACAGGGGTTGAAATTCAGTCGCGTTTCTGAGCTAAACACTGCAGAAAGTGTGAAAAAGTAAATTTTAGAGCTTGATAGTTTCAATCAATGCTATTAGCAGAAGAGATGAGGAGGCATAACGTCAATCACTTCAAACCTACTGTATCAAAAAATACATATTCCAAAATTGTGTAATTACAAGCAATGGGTTTTCGAATGGGAGTGGGCGATTGTCAAAACTTCTCTGAACTAATGGTAGGTTGAAATGAGCATGTATTAGGCGACTTTCATTATGAATAAATACGACATACGTAACCATGCTATCCAAACGTGCAATGACATTCTCTCTCATTGATAATAAATAAACAAAGGCATTCGTTGAAAGTATGTAATTCTTACCCTTGTTTGTTACGCAATCACTCATTAAAAAATAAACAATCGTTTTTCAGATGAAATATGTTGGAGATACCAACTTGTTATTGCTACCTGCTGGAAAGTCTTCCCGTTTGTTCTCGTTTGACCCACCTTTACTTATAGCAAGAGAATTTCTAGTAACCACCTACTAGGAATTCCTTGCACACGCATTACACAAGTTTGTAATTTTTTTATTTATGGATAAAAGAGGTTTGAAGTCTCTGGGGATACCACAGCGGCTCAGTTCTACTCTTAATTGTATTCGAAATACCAAGCTCTAGATTTTAATCCCCTATGCTTTCGGCAGCCTGTAGCTCGGAGACGCAGCAAAATTTCCACTACGATTTCTATGATGTTTTTGTACTTTTATCGTTTTTAGTTTATCAGTCGACTTCTGTTACACTCTATATATATTTTCGTTTGGCTTTTTAAAAATGTCTTGTGAACAACTAGTGACATTGTATAAAATAAGACAATTGGAATGGATTTTGTCTGTTTTCATCTTAATTTTTCGAAACAGAAAGCTGCAGAAAAGATTAATTCTCTGCATCTGACCCAAGTACATTTGTGAGGAACAATACGGACAAACATGAACTTGACGAGAGGAGGATCAAGACAAAATTGCCAGACTGCGTGGATGGACTCTGAAATGAAGTGTTTTATGAAACTAAACTAAAAGATTTAAACTAAAAATTATTGGCCATAAGCCGGAATGGTTTGAGCCATCTGAATATGCATGCAATACAATAAAACAAAAACGTTATACTAAGATAGACCTATCAACGCTATGTGCAGCAGACTCACAACATGACTACATGACCGGAAGCCGGCGAGAAGGGTAAGATCGATGGAATAACTAACTGCCTCTGCGCTCCCCGCAACTGTCAATTATGATTGGACGAGATTAAATGAGTTTCGAATAATGAAATGGATCGTCATTTCACGTCCAAATGCAAAAATACTCGTATTTTTGTTCTAGTTAGATAAAGAAGTGCTTTTAAATGCTATATATTTCAGTAACGGCACATTAATGTTTTGTTAATCACGATCTTTTCATAGGATTTCGTGGAGATTTGTTTAAATTAATTGATGTTTTTATCCAATTACCAAAAAAGTAATGACTCTGATGCTGGAATAGTAAAGAAACGTATATGATGTCGATCCAGGGCGCCCCGGTACTTTTGCTAGACGCCCCTTTGTATTACTTAACTTGTTTTGCTGACAAGTCAAGTACAGTTGTTTATTCTTGTAGTAGTAGTTGTATTAATACTATCATTACTATACTGCATTATTGCAGACGGTTCTTGCCATACTCAGACTTTAAGAAAACTATTCGTGAATCAAAATAAGTTGATACAAATATGACGTAACCATTCAAATATAGGGGAATTGAAGAGCAAATGTAATTTTGCTTGATAAAGCAGACTGTGAGGAAATTCCTTATGCTGCATGTGGATCCCTACCGAGTGGCCGTAGCCTAGTTGGTAGTATTTGCCACTCACTCGGAAGGTCCTGTGAGAGATCGCAGTGGTAAACCATCCTGACAGATTTTCCCTTCACACCATCAAATTACGAGATGGTATTCTAGGCCCTTATCGACTCGTTCGCTAAATCTTCACCCTACACGAAGCCAGCACGAGGCATAGATAGCTGGACCAGAAACAAATTCAATGCGTAGTTCTAGAAATATTCGTATTATGCTAGTGATAGGGTACAAAAATACAATTAGACTATAACAACCCTCTCATGGTTTTCTGAGATTCACGTTCAAATTTAGATAATATTATTTTTTTTATTAAAAAAAGTAAGGATCGATTTCGACGAAATTTGAAGAATTTAGAGAAAGGTTCTACTCCGGACTTTTACAAAAAGATTGGTTACTTTCATAAAATAGCAGCAACTCATGCTCACCTTATAATAGGGAAATCGCAGGTCCGATTCCCAGTGCCGGCCATCCTGACGGAGATTTCTACCTTCGGTCACACCAGGCAAATGTGGAATAATACCTTGAACAAGGGAAAGGCGCACTCCACCCTCTTGTCGTTATTAATATATCCAGTGTAAAATTGATTTAACTGGAGACGGTTAAATAAATAAACACAGTTGTAATTCATACTTCATTTCCTATGGAATGGAGGTTGTACGAAGTAAGATGCACCTTCTTGACTTACGGCACCAAGTAAGGTGGGTTTGTCAGTCTGACGCTGGACCTCCTTTACTTACTAAATTTCCCAAGATACGAGACGAGACAGAGACATTTCTATGGGAAACCAGACGAGGCAGAACGCTCGTAATATATAGCTTATCGAGACCCTTTCTGAATAATATATTTTCGAGACGAGACAGCCTCAATCTTGTTCCGTGAGCAATACTACCCAGGAGTAAAAATAATATTCTCGTACTCAATTTAGTATCTGCATCTCAGAACACCAGTCATAGGTGCACTGATGAAAAGTATCCAGCGTCCTGGCCGGGATATAAAACTGATGAGTCGTCAACCAAAAGTAAAAACAGCAAAATTTCCTAATCGAAATACCTTCCAGTTTGGAACCCTTCTGCATTTTTCGGTCATCAAGGATGTCTTAACCATGTTCCGTTACTGTATAGACCAATTGCTTCACTACATCGCAAGATTTCTTTGGATTAGTATAACGTTTTTGCAAAAATGACTATCCAAGGATGTTATAAAAAATATGTTCTTTCTGTAGCTCCAAGGTTGTCACTTGACATTTGTTACACTCTACATATAGTTTTACTTGGTTCTTTACGAAACGTCTGCTGAACAATTACTGACATTGTGTTCCTAGAAATAAGAAAATGAGTTTATTTTGTCTGTTTTTATCGAAGTTTTTCAAATCAGAAAGATTCAGAAGAAATTAACTCTCTGCATCTGGCTGAACTATATTTATGGGTAATAAGATGACGATCAAGAAACAAGAACGCGACGCAAGGGTGATGAAGACAAACATTTGTCAGACGAAGCAGATGGACTCAGAAACGACCTATTTGATGAAACTAAACAATTTAGATTAAATAAATATTGGTCATAGACCTGAAGGTTTGATCCATCTAAATAATTATGCAATACAACAAAATGTGCTATCTTCTTCATCTTCATTTTATATCATATTGCGGAGATATGAGCCAATTATAATTGCAAACTACGGTGACCAAGATGGTGGAACAAGTTGTGACGTCAGGCTTCAATAATTTTTGCTAAGGGCATCCCTTTGGAAATTTGAGCCAATTAGAATTACAAACATAGAGTTAATAATATGAATAGAGGGAATTAGGCTGTTTTTTGGAGAGGGGAATTAAACAAGAGACGAAAGGGACGAGGAATTTAGACCATATTAACTGGCCCTATATTTAGAGACCCTATTTCCCGAGTATTGCCTCTCTGAGGTGCACTCATTCTCCTATCAAAAAAGGCAATCCGCACAGTACTCATTATAGAGGGACTTTAATGGGGGCCACACAAGATGGCTGCCGATTAACCGCCATGTTGCTTCATGTGACGTCATATATGTTATTTCTTTCCGGAAAGCAAGAACTTAAAAACTGCGGAAGTAGTATAATGCAGCGAGTGCGTGAGTGAAAGTGAGAAAATGCGTGTGATGTGAAGTGATGGACTCGGTAAGTATGGAAGAGAGAAGAGGAAGAGTTCCCGGAACCAGCCCAGATCCATGGATCTGGAGCAGAAATCCCGCTGCCCGGGGGCCTGAATCAACTCGACCGGCTTGGAGCCTCATACAGAATGAATGGGAGTTTGAATGGAGGAATGAATGAGACTTTATGTGTTTTCTATAAAATATTGAGTTAATGATACTAGGGGACACATAGGTTGCTGGGATAAAGGAGGTAACAAGTAGTAAAGATTAGGCAATGGGAAAAGATTAAAATTAGAAAAAGGAAAACAAATAATGTAAAGTAGAAATTCTTTAAGCTCAACAAGAGAACGAATACAAAATAGGAGTGACAATCGTGTTAAAATACTAATAATAAAGATAATAAACAGTAAAGTATGAATGAATGAAAGTGAAAAAATAGACAAATCTAAAATTTTCATAAATCAAATCAGAGAAACGCACAAATAATAAATAAGAAATAAATGACAATAAAGAAAATTAAAATAATAATGTCAAGAAAATATAAATGAATAAATAACTGAGGATTGTATAGCTCAAGTCACTTGTATATGCAAAATAGTGTATGCATTGCTAGTAGAAAAATAAATAGTAACTTTCCCCCAACTCGTGGAAATAGGGCCCAGGTTTATCCATCGGGAACTGGGCTACAGAACTATCCCCCCTCAGTCATCCTATACTCTTCTCTTTTTTATATTTTTTTAATAACAGTTTAAATCAATGCAATCTAAAATCCTACGGACTCCGCGCCTCGACGCCGACAAGGGGTCGAGACAGGGAGACCACTTGGGATATGGCCTACCCCAGCTTTGTGGAGAATCCCTTTTAGATTCGTTACACCCCTCAGGTGCTCGAAAAAAAAATTGTGCTAAGAGAGGAGGAAGGTAGGGGTGGCAGGAGGGTCCTTAAATACAAAATAAAACATGTTGTGACGTCACGCTTCAATTATTTTTGGTAAGGCCATCCCTGTGTGCAATACAATAAAATGAACTATCTTCTATATCTTCACCTTATATTGACTGGTTAAATTTGATCGAATAGGAATTACAAACTAGGCTGATCAAGATGGCGGAAGAAATTGTGACGTAAGGCTTCCATTATTTTTTCTATGAGCAAATGGTTTATCCTGCTATACGTTTTATAAAATATAAAAATTCTCACAATCGATTTAATACTACGCCTTTAAATGTAGCCACAATTCAATTTAATTTAGTTCATACTATTGTCGCTAACGAAGCTAAGAATCTCCTTGTATGTTATTGCGAAATTCAAGTTCATTATCCCAATTTTCACAATATCATACAATATCGATATAAATGGTATGATTTTCATTTTTATTTATAGACGGAAGTAAGACAGAAGACTCAATATCATGTGCGATATGGAATGAAAAAAAAAACAACAACAGAAAACAAAAGTGCACTAAATAAAAGCTCAATCCTTTACTTACTTCATTTTACAGCGAGGCATTCATGATCCAAAAATGTATAAGATATCCGCTACATTTAAAAGTGAAGAAAGTTTCAGTTTTAATTGATTCACAGTCTGTCTTGCAGGCAGTCACTAGATCTTACAAGATTTTTTTTTAAAAAATAACACCCTATGGTTTACGACATAATATAATTGACTAATTTAATTGTAAGGTTATGTAAATAAATTTAATTCTCTCATATGAGATCACACCGGGAAGTCTATTTAGACTAAGAAGATACATTAGCACCGGAGAATCACACAGTTACAAAAATACGATGTCGAAACTGACGTTATGTTATTTAGATTTATTACCGAGATGTTGGAAAAATATTAGTAATCAATGGTATGAACATCTAGAGTCAAAATTAATTGCGGCTACGACCACATTCAACAAATATTACAATCCAGAAACTAGATCTCTATGGTTTCAAAATATTAATGTCTCACACAAGGTAATAGAAACAATTTTAAGGGCCCTATTCAACCATACACGTTTAAGCGATCATTTAACACGCATAAAAAAAAAATAAAAAAAAAGGTGGTCAGATAAATCAAACTTTGTTACACCTTTTGCCAGAATGCAATGAGTATCAAGCTCAAAAAGAAGCCTTTCTAAACACATTAGAAATAACTAAAATTATTATACCAATATTTATGCAATCGTTACTTTATCAACCGACAACTACAGCAGCCTACCAAGTTTTTTTTTTTTTTTTTTTAGAAAAATTAATAAATAAATATGAAATAACTCAGTTTAAACGGATCATTTTCATCAGGATAATAATAATCTCTTAGTTCTCTCTTTATTTCAGTTTTTTCTTATAAATAAATATTGTTTCATCCTTCACTCATTTATAAAAATTTCGGTAAAATTATATATAAAACTGCAGATATTTTTGCTTAGGCCACAACAGTACCTCAAAATTTGAAATATCTTCCTCCAAAAACAGTACTCTGCGACAGCAGAAGAAGAGGAAGTAGAAAAATAAACTTTGGTGAATAATTGTTAGATTTCCTATACTATAAGGATTTCGTAAAATAATGAAGCTTCTTGTGGCTTTTTTACTTTTGTTCAATGCATTGTGTGCATATTCTGAAACAGAGGAAACCGAGCAAACCGAGGAAACCGAGCAAAGCGAGGAAACCGAGCAAACCGAGGAAACCGAGGGACCCCAGGGGATTTATAGTAAGTATTGAACTATATTAGAAATATTTCAAGCAGGCGTTAAAGCTATTTTAAGCTTAGAATGGCGGGATTTGAAGCAAGACTTATTTAAATTCAACGTCGTACTACGCCTGCTTATAAACATTCCTAATATATTAGAATTTAAGTAGACTTAAGCAGACAGTTAAGTAGACTTGCAAGCAAGACTGAAACAATATTGCTAACATGCATTCAGCCAAAGGTGACTAAAATTAAATTATACTCCTATTTTACTAACAATTTCCCAGAACCTTGAAAACTAATATTGGAATTACTGTGCTATGATACAGTTTATAGTAGCCAATTATTGTTGGATATTTTGTCACAAGCAAGATTTACACAATGGATTATGTTACAAATAGCTCACACAAGCACTTCTATAAGCACCTATTAATATAACCAACAATCCATATTTTGATCGATGAGCAATGTGTTATCATCATTGTCTCTAAAACGAATTCGAATTGATCAACACACGGAGACATGGCAGCTTGCAGAGCAGTATTAGTGGTGTTACTTTTATTATGAATAACACGCATTGTCCTCCAGAAGTAACGATCGTAATGACGAATTGAGAAAGCAAGAGAAAACAGGTTAGTTAAAGTTAGGTTAAGTATTGATTTTCATTGTAAGCGATGTACGTGCCGAACATTGGGGTGAAAGTAGCGAAATAATCCTACGTCCGGTTTTCTCGTTTATTCTTGTTTTACAAACTCATAGATCAAAATATTGTTTCGTTTTGGCCTTTAAAAATTCCGTTGAAGTGATATTCACCGTATATATATATAAAATCTGATTTTGCTAAACCGTCTTCGTTTGCTGTCGCTCACTCAGCATGCCGTCCTTGATTTTTGTAACACATATTAAAATTATCATGTCCTACCTACATTAAAGTATTACCTATCAGATTTCTACCGTATTTTTCTTTACATTTTAAGATACCACGATGTACGCTATACGCAAATATTACACAGTTTACGTTAAATGTCCAAAAATGTAAATCTTAAATGCATTATGTTAAAGCTTATGTTTTTTTAACTGATTTAATAATGATACTAAATTGGAAAGGACAAAAAGCTATTAATATGTTCCCAGTGAAAAGTCATTGAAGTAAAACATAATTGAGGTTACGGGCTATCAATCAATTTATATATTAATAATTTGAACCTTCTCCATCATTGTATTCTGGGACACACCATACTTGAGATAAACGCATTGTCACATTTTTAATGTTTTTTATGAATTTGAATTTAATATCAAACCTTTAGACAAATTTGAAACCGGACGGGTTGATGATGATAGCATCAATTAGGGGAATGAGGAAAGTTGGGAAAATGTGAGAACCCCGAGAAAACGATGTTTTCCAACAGAAAGTCTGCATGGAATGTGTACTATCGAACCGCAGACTCCTAGCACCATATGTCTAGGATTTAACCAACATGCCCCTGATTTTATGTATGAATATAATTTTATTGTCACTAATAATAACTTCAGCATAACATATATAATTGCCCCGCTGGTTCTTACGTCGATGACTAACTACAAATTATTTAGTCATGATTGGCGTCTCCTAATTAAATAGGGCTCCGAATTCTACGCAATGTCATGATTTGTTTTAAAAGAATTTGTCGATTCGATATTTTATGGAACGTAAATTATTAAACATTCGAAGAAAAAATGAAATAACTTTTCACACGCACATACACGCAAATGACTTTATCTCTGTAACTTGTCTTAAATAACTTATTTTCACTCACTTTAAAACTACTGAAATGGGCGATCATATGATATATAACTCGATATATTTGAAAATAAAATTTAAAATATCAACAATTCCAATTTTGATTTCTATAAAAAAAACAAAATCAAACTTTTCAAAAGAGTCACAAAAATACCTTATAACATTATCCTATATCTCCTTAAATTTTGATTTGGGATCATCATTAGAATAGGTGATAACATGAATATAAGTTTTGCACGTGTTTAGAAAATTGCATCAATTTTGAGATGCTGTTGCAAAACTTCCTCAAATGTTCATCAAATGTGATTTTAGATCCGATTACCAATGAGTTCAATCATTTAACATGTACAAATACAAATTATCTAACTTAAGCTAACTCAAGCAAACCTTACGGAACCTGTTTTCTACCGGTTTCAAGAATCTGTGGCTCTTTCTAAATAGGAGTCAGATTTTAATATTTTGATGAAAATTGATCATTTAAATTTAAACTGTACCAAATTAAAGTAAATTGCAACAAATTAGAATGTATCTCTGTATCTCCTGTATTTAATTTGAAATCGATTGTTCATCTTTTGAATGTTCTAAAATGACGACACAATGTGCACTCACAAAAATGTTTCTTAAAATGTTCTAGTGGGGCTAACGTCAGCCATAATAAACACCACGTGCTTGTGCTAAGCTGTTTGAAAGCAACGATATGTTCTAACTGATATCACGGCCGAAGTGAATTAAGCCACAGGAGTAGGATACCAATTATATTTTTTTGAAAGTTTATGCTAAGTCCTGTTCATTTGCAGCATTATCAACTACTGATTGGATCTCGCATAGAAGTTGAACTTGATGGAATGAATGATTATAGCATTTCGATATACAACAAATGCGGACTATGCTATATTTTAGAAAAAAAAATGAAGATAAACATGAAATGGAAATTACGTTTCTTCACTATCAGAACTTTCTCCTTCTTTCGCCTACTCCTCAGTACCCGATACGCTTTTGATTTCTTTAACTGGTGGAATTTGCAAAGCTAATCCCATACGACAACTGGCCAAGTTTGCACTCTACCAGAAGACGAAAAGATGATTTCAGAGAAATTCCAACAGTTCCTGGACTCATGAAAAGATCAATAGACCTCAGTTAGCAGCAGGCGTTTTACAATGTACTGCGTTCACTTTTTCTGGCCAAATTGCTATAACCGAGGTTTCGTTCCTGTTCATTGCAAATTGATTCATTGTTCAAGCTTTAAAGTTTCCATGTTGTTTCGAAAATGCGGACCAGGCAGAGTATTATTCACCATCATAACTTATTTTATATTTCTGCTTTTTTATGCTATTAGGTCAACCATTCCCTAAAACGCTGAGGTTATATAACTTGTATCAGCTGAGCTAATGATGATCCCAAGATTACACTTATATAGGTGTAACAGCGTGTAAGAAAGTATTTTGCTAATGTTTTAAAATTTGTAATTTGTCTTAAAAAAATGAAATTTGAAAATTAAGAGATTTTTTTTTTAATTCTCTCAAGTTATGTATCATATGAGAATCTATTTTAGTAGCTTATAAATGAGCTAAAGATAAGGGTTCTAGAATAAAGTGTTAGAGAAAAAGAGCCATTTTGGTCTACAACTGTACTACAACTATACTTGGGTGTGACAAAATTTGACATTTTTTTTTTCAACTTTCAATCATTTACGTTCAACAACGTAAAATTTTGGATTTTTTAATAGGCTGCACGAGTATACAACTTATATACCAAAAATCGTTGCCATCTCAGAGAGTGAGGTCGAAAAGGTGTGTTGAATTGACGGGCAATGTGTCATAACTTTTCTTAATGTCAATTCATTACCTAATATCAATAAAGAATAAATAAGGTTTTTAGATAAGAACTACCTAATGCTTACTATCCAACTATTTAAAATACAAGAATCTTTGGAAGAAATACTGATTCTATATTTCGCTGAATATTTTCGCCCTATATAAAATGTTGCATTGTTGTATTAAGACTTACTGGAACAACTAGTTTTTAACATAATACATATCTTAACATAGGCGCCGACTTTTGGGGGCAGGACACTTTTGGCTCCTCCCGAATATTTAAAGGTGGTGTCCTCGCCTCCAGTATAATCCAGTCGAGGAAGAATTAACAAAGAGGAGCAAGAATGTGTGTCGTAGGGTAAAACTTCCAGATTTCGGCACTCGCCAGTACCGTATTCTACACTCCGTAGATTTTGTTTTTCATAAATTAGCAATTTTATTAAATTATCAACATCGATGTTGTTTCCTCCTTTCCCCCATGTCTTAATTCGATGACAATCTAAAGTGGTGTTTGTTTAATTTGTTATTTACTGTAAAAAAATCGCGTTTAAGTACGAGGCTTTTATGATGGTCAAGTTTCCTGCTCGATACTAAGCAGGTAGGTTAAGAAATAAGTTTTCATTGTTCTCTCGTTCTTTATTGTTGTAATAAAATTGTTCCATATATTTCTTGTTTATCGGTTAGGTAGACCGTAAATGAAGTGTATTTATGACATATTGTCAACAAAATGTGTAATCGTCGCACGCTTACAAGGTGCGTCAACAAATAATTATATAATGCCTTCTAATTTTACTATGTCTCTATAGATTTCACTTCAAGAAAGATTTAAGTGTTGAGAAAATAAAGAAACCTCGAGCGTTTAGTGACAGCATATGTGAAATCCATGTTTCTCTAACAACGTCTTAAAGTGCCAATTACTGGTAGGTTTACGCTAAACTTCGTCGTGCCTTTAATTGAGTATTAGGAATAGCTTTCTTATTCGATAGAAAACGGTGTTTAATAGAGCATTCAAGCGTCAACCACTGATATGACGAGTGAAAATCAATGTGCAAAAAAAGTCATTCTATTTACATGTGATTTGACTGTCTATTTTTGACTTATTGTTTGAAATGGATACATTCGTTATAAGGAAGAAAAGTGGGAACCCTTCAAGTGATCGTGAAATTAAACTTGAACCTAGTGTTAGTACGGTCGTGTGTGAGAATGAAAGTAGTGCTCCAACAGGAACAGAGAAGACAATTCACAAAGCAGAAAAGATGCGTTAAATGTAGTTATCAGCCGTCTTGGAACCAACAGTTTCCATGGATAGAAGACAGTATAATAAGATATGTTATTTTATGCAAACTTTGCAAACAAATTTTTGAGATACGTCATTTTCAGTTCTATTGCAAAATGGAATTGACATTTATTCAAACGGGGTTTTCTAATTAGAAAAAAGGAGTAGAAAAGTTAAGAGCGCATGAAAGATCCGGTTGCCATCGGGAAGCTGTAATTAAATGTAAATCTCTAGAATCTTATATTAATATACTTAGCCAGATTTCTAATGAGAAGATGAAGCAAATGAAGAAAACCGTAACTGCTTACAAACAATCATATCGTATCTCCGTTACTTTGCTGTACAGGGCTTGCAATACGAGGACAGCGATGAAACAAGCAACTTTAACAATTTATTGCGCCTTCGGTGTGAAGATAACCACGAACTTTCAACATGGTTACAGCGAGATTCGTACAAGTGGATATCGCATGATGTACAGAATGAAGTGCTAACTATCTTGAGCCAAACACTTCTTAGAAAATTGTTAAGTGATGTAAAAAGTGCTGAGTACTTTGCAGTTATTGCAGATGAAACTTCGGACATATCTACTACAGAACAATTTAGTATTTGTTTACGATTTGTTGACACTAGTTTAGAGATCGAAGAATATTATTGGGACTGTATACCACTGGAAGCACTACAGGTAAGGTTTGTTCAATATTATTCTCGATATTTTAAGACGGTTTGATTTGCCTGTGTCTAATTGTCGAGGCCAGTGTTATGATGGCGCAGCTAATGTCGCTGGAATATACAATGGAGTCCAAGCAAGGTTTACTGAAATTTAAAAGAAAGATGTATTTGTTCACTGTCTTGTACATTCCTTAATTCTTGCCCTACAAGATACTGTGAAAGCAATACCGGAATGTGGAAAAGTATTAAGCGTTATGAAGGACTTAATTTATGTTGTTAAAGATTCGCCTAAAAAATTTCCAGTACAAATGCAGAGGATTCTACAAACCTTAGACCATTCTGCCCAAAAGGTAGTTGTCAATGTCTTCAGTTTTGTCAAACTACGAAAAGCTTCAGGATTTTTTCTTACATCTTTAAAAAGATGACACGTTAGATGCTTGGTATAAAGCAAACGGATTTGTCATGTACATACAGATTTTGATATATTTTTGCATGTTGTCACTTTTGGCAAAATTATTTGGGCACATCGATACAGTAAATACAGAAACACTGAACAAAACTATATTATACGTAAAAAATAAAATACACGTAACGTTTCGACCTTCTAGCAAAGATCCTCATGAAACATACACTGAGCTCAGTGTATGTCTGATGAGGATCTTTGCAAGAAGGTCGAAACGTTACGTGTATTTTATTTTTTACGTATAATATAGTCTTGTTCAGCAATTCAGTGTTTTTGATCTTAATTGCAAGACGTGCAACTATGTTTTGTTGTCAGTAAATACAGTAAATACAGATTAACAGAAAAACTCTTTGCACTTTGAAGATGCCAATAAGATGATTTCCTAACTTACAACAACTATTCAAATCCTAAGAAGCAATTTTCAATCAATCTGGGATGAAACAATTGCTAAACGTAAAGAATGGGATGTTGAATCTCCGAAATTAGGTCGTAAAAGGAAAGTACCAACGAAATACGATTAATCTTAAAATGCATCCGTAGATACATTTACGGAAGTGTGTGAAAAATACAAGATAATTTACAACGAAGTAATGGAATTATCCCTCAATTTCTTGACATCACGCTTCAATAGTCCATCCTTCGTGTTGCTAAGCCAAATTGTACATATTCTTTTTGGTGATAACAAGCATTCTGAACACATTTTAGGGAACGGTTGCTTGTCCATCGAAGCATATTTCATGGAATTGTGCAAATCAGCGTTTGTCCTAATATTAATTCCTTTGCTGAAATAATGACTTGCTCGAAGAAAGAAGAATATATCATGGATCTATTACCAAAACTAGTGAAATGTATACGTATAATGACAACAATTCCCTTACTTATGTGCACTGCTGAACGATCATTTTCTTGTCTGCGGAGGCTGAAAACTTACCTTCGATCCACCATGAGGAAGGATCATTTAAAGGCTACTGCCCTTCTCAACTGCCATCAAAAGGAGACAATGAGACTTGACCTTGATGTCATATGTGACGATTTCATAAGCAGAGGCTTACTGAGGAGCAGTACATTCGCCAGAAAAATGAGGTAAGTCTCTGTAAAGGTATATTTTTAATATTTTTTGGTAATTTTCGTATGGGGTACTGTCCTCCTTTCTTGAAAATTCTAACTTGACAATATTATCCTGTAGTACACGTTATGGTACACAAAGTTGCAATGAAGTTCCCAAATTTTGAACTTGAATTTGTTTTAATGGCTTTAAGCAAATTTGACTTAGGTCATGATTTTCGCAGCGGAGCGGATGCAGCGGAGTAGCGGACCGAGATCTGGGGAAAGGGGCCTTCATGAAGCAGTTGATAGAATACGGCTGAACATGATGATGATATATTTATGCAATGTTTGGGCCCCCCGAATATTTTGTTCAAGTCGGCGTCTGTGTTTCTTAACGCCATATTCAGAACAAAGAAATGCACAATGCACATATTTTTCAAAAGCGATTCATCATATTAGGTTAAATATTGAAGTTGTGACCGTTTAAACATTCCATTTATTGTATCTGAGTTATATTATTGCTTTATTTTGATTTTGTAGCTGAAGATTTCTAACAACCTACTTTGTAGGTTAAGCAGCAGTTTAGTTTAAAGCAATTTATATTTAAAGACATGTGCTATAATGCTACAGTATTTTGCATGGACTATTTTTTTAGATTTTCCTTTCATGCAGTTGAATATATACAGTGATATATTAAGGTTTAGTAGCCAATAACTTGAATTTAGTAAGAAATGTTGGTTGTTACTATGTGGATAGCAAAGTTACAAATACGGTCAGCTCAACTTTGCAGAAATTTCCAAGAGCGAACAAAATCTGTTTACTATAGATAAACATAGTTAATGTTACAATTTTTATGTGGATACCAATATGTTACTAAAATTGAATGTGTAGCATATGTGATATATTATAAGAAAGGTTTATTGGTTATTTACAAAACAAAATTGGACTTGGACGGGATTGTAACCAATCTGTGGACTTGACCGTCTTTGTAACAATAAATTCAGACGTGGAACTATGAAAGTGACTCCTTGAGACATTTTTTTTTTTCAAATAACAGTTAATAAAATGCAGTTTAATAGCAAATTTTCTGTGTTACACTTTTAAGTACACTTTTTCTACTTTTCTGTGGGAAAAAAGTAATTCGCAATTTTCAGAAGTTCATCGTATTCATCGTCATTTTTGGTTGCACACTCACACAGATCCTCTTTGTTTTGCAGGAAATAACTTCATTTTCATGAAAGCCCCTTGCCAGATTACTTGTAGTTTTACAATTCGATGAACTTATAATATTATTTGACCAAACTTGTTGTAAATCTTGCCAATAAACAAACTACATTGAAGATAGTAATTCATACATCACATGCAGATCATCAGTCTTTGGTGATCAAGTCGCGAGTAATTTATATCCTAAAGGTTATCCGCGCTTTTCGTAAACACTTCACATTTTCAGTTAAACACTTGAAAAATAACCAATGCAGTTCATGAGTTCAAATCAAAACGTAAACAACCGTCCACCACCACCTCTCGTGTCGCGCATTGAACGTGAATAAATTTTCACATCAACTACGAGGATGACGTCACTACACATAAAAAAGACAGAAAAGAAAATGCGTACTTTCGCGTTTTTATCCAAATTAAGGAAGTAAACTCTGGCCTGAGCATCACTACGTATTCCATATCGAATTTTACACAATTGTATACAAGTGACACCATTAAAACTTGTTATATCTGCGAGAAAAATATATAATTTACTTGAAACTATTCGGGGTTGTCCCGATCGCCCTTGCAATGATGCTGTTATTTTTTTCTGAAGTAAGATGGCGCGCAGGGTAAGCCAATGGTTGCATGTGCCGAACATGCAGAAAGTTACTCAATGCACGTCACTGCATTTAGAGCTGGCGAGATTCGACAGAGAAAAAGATAAAAACTGGATCAATCTCTCACATGATAGCTGGCAAGGAAATAGGTATGTATGTGTACGTTCCGATCACTGATGCAGCTGGTGAAAAAATGAGTGTGTATATTAACTTCACGTCCGTCTGTGGCAGGCCGAGAGACATATTGCTACAGATTGTTGCCCTAGGAGGGGATGAAGCCCAAGGACTGAGTCCTGATTTCAAGGAGAATGGGTAGTAAGTTGAGTCCAACAATGCAGATTGCCAAAAATCCCATTACGGCAAGCTGAAGTCGCGAACGCGTTTCATGGTTCCTTGCGCGCCACACCGAAAGTGTATCCTTACATCGATGAAAAAATAGTATATTAGAGTGTCTCTAATTTGTTTTTCAAATCACTTCAATTCTTCTTCAAGGAGTCCAATAAAGTGCGTCGCGTAAATGTACCATATGTACATTTAAAAAAAAGATCGACTTCAGATGCATTATTTCATTTTTGATTGATAAGATATTGGCATTTTTTCACGTTAATTACATTATAGAATTTTTACATCATATAAGAATTATTCAAAATATCATTACCGTTTATAGAATCAATTTAAAAAATACAAAAACGTTTCATATTAAAATGAATATTGAAACAAAATGTTAAACACAAATACTTATACAAATTACAAAAAAAATCTGAGGCGTATTGGTATATACAATCAAGCATTTTATTTACAAACATAATCTTGTTCCTTCACTTTCTTTATTTAGATTTCATGAGACAGAAGAATTCAAGTAAATCACAAACTCTAGTGCAGTGAACATAATGAAATTGTAATTAATCGAACACATTAATAACATAAATCGTAATCCTTTCTATGAACATAAATTTATAATACAACACAAGAATATTATATGATGATAAGGTAAATAATCACTACTTTCTATATCTACTGAACTTTCTTTTTTTATAAAATACGTCTCATATTGCAACCTTTATGCATTATTACACAAAACATTTAAATCTTTCAACTGATACACATATGGCCATACTGAACTTCATATATTCTATTTACTACAATGTACATTTCTGAGGACTTTTCAGGAGTTGAAAAATTACAAAATATGGCTTTGCTTTTAACGGGATCTACCCAGCACATTTCTACGTACTTTTTAGGTAAGGGTTTTTCCTTTCCGACAAAATGCCTTTATCAGCCGTTTCCTTACCTGACTGACCTTTCTTGTCTCCTCATTTGCTTGATCAACCTTCTCCATACCTGATTGATCGTGTTTGTCTCTTCATTTGTTTTGTTGAGTCGAGCTACTGTCAGTCGAGTCGAGTCGAGTACGATTAAATTGTACTGTTACGTCATCAGTCATTTCATTATTGGTCCAGTTAACAGCAGCGCTGCATGATTTTATATACTATTTTGCCATTTTATATGCTTCTTGTTTCGAGGGTTGGTTTCCTGATCCTTCAGAGCTGGACAGGCTGCTGTCCAACGGTTTCTCTGGATGTAGGGTCCAATAGCTCGATCACGTTGTTGTAATCACCTTGGTACAGATGTAAGAACCTCTGTATAACACACGCCATTTTGTGTATTCTTGTCGATAAGGCTACTGGTTTTATACTGCCGCAGAAAAGAAACTAAATCATTGAGTTAAATTTCCTCCTGGATTGTTGTCCTTGGTTCAAGGCTTGATTTCCCTTCTGCATATTTCCCTTTCACCTGATATCTGCCATTACCTATTTACCGGACCAATCAATCCCATCGGCTTCTGTGACTTCCTCTTGAGTGCTGATGACGAGATGTTTCAAGATTGGGATGGTGGTGCGCACGTTTAGCACCAGTGAGGTGGGCGACGTTGTCAAACATTCAGGTAATGAATATTTTAAAAGGAAGAATGATACGTGGAACATGTTTGGGCCAATCGGCGTGGGAGATCTAACAAAACATTCTCCAGAGGTGTGCGAATACTTTATTACTTCTCTAGACTGTTGATGAAGCTGGATGATACGGCGTTGTGAAGTGGAACTTGATGTTCTTTTGTACAGCCCGATCGTGAGATTTCTGCAAGAAGAAGCAGGGATCCTTGTGTGATATTGTTGCTGCTGGGAGTCACAGATACATAACAAAAGTTTCTAAGCACTTAATCACTGTGTTGGTGGTGGCATTCCTTATCGCATACGCGATAATGAATATAGTAAACACGTCGAGGCATTTACACAGGTACGAAAATACTCCTGCTACGATCTAGGAGCTTGTCTACCAAGTCAATAGAGAGTAGATCATAGGAAGACTAGCTGAGGCGATCTTTATCAGGTGCATTTGTAACGACCTTGACGATCCGTTCCATAGTATTTAATTTTAGACAGTTTTGTTTCGTTTATATTGCGCTTCAAAATAAAAGGATTTTCACTGTTCTGATCTGTTTGACTATCGTTTATTATTTTTTCGGTCAAATGTATATATTGTCATATTATTTTGTTTTAATAATTCTGGCCTAAAATTTATTTGTCTTCAAGTACTTTTTGGGGCATCCTCCATTTATTAATGTTGAATTTATTGCATGTACAGTGTCTTCCTTTATCATTGGACTGGAATCACTGATTCATCTTAGATATATGGTTATTTTACATTGACAGATTATCCCGCCAGAGAAAGGCTTTGCTAGTGAATCTTATTAATTTAAATAATCTTCCTTAGTACTTCTAATATCTTCACGTTAGGGAATCGTTGTAATTTGATCTCTTGTTTAGAGTGCAGAAATATGAGAACTTTGGTATTTCTGATTGGAAATCAGGATTTGTTAACAGTGTTGTTTAGATACGCTTTTAGATCGTTATCGTAGGAATTAAACGAGATGTGTGTGGTATCTGTTGAGTAGCGCATCCCATCTACCGAGTGTTTAGTGAACTACTTGATACTCCACTGTGGGTTATTGGCTTACCTGTAGATGTCTTTGTTGTAACAATTTGTGTTGACGTAGTTGTAATATAAATATGTAGTTGTTAAGTTGGTGCTACTTTTGAGTGACGTCATCATTACTATATTCCAGTTATTGTATTGTTCTGGAATTGTCTTAGATAACTTTTAGTTTATTTCTGTAGTATGCTAATTTTTCAAGAATATATGGCTTATTTATTTTCTGGTTTTGCGTTCCGTTTAGATCGAGTTTTGTTGTTTTTCGGAGCTTAGTTTCCGGGTTCGAGATTGCGAAGCTATGGTTCAAGCGGATCACGTGATCTTCTTCGTATCCAGCCTGACAGTGTAAGCCATTGTTGTATATTAAATTTGCACAGCATAGTTTTTACGCCCATCAATGCCTTACTTAGTGGAATGTCACTGAAATTCGGAATCATGTATGCGGTGAGTTAATTCCATGATTTAGAAGTAAGAATCCTGCTATTTTTCGATGGAGCTAACGTAATATATTTAAATGAAGAAAATATTCCAGCCGGCCTCATGGAATATGGCGCCGCTATATTAGTTTTTCTAGGAGTTGAGTTAATTATTTAACATTTCTCACCACCCGAGACCAGTGAGGGATTATAGATAATAATATTTTGAATCTTTCGATTAAAGATTTTACAACCCTTGCTTCATCTGGATGAGAATACGTCAAAATGCATAAATAAAGTTCACTTTAACCACTCCATAGGTCTGGACTTCGTTAACTAGTTTTAAGCGAAATATAAACTAATTTTGGACTCTAAACTTTTAATAATGAATATTGTTTGAATTTTCAAAAGTAGCGAAAATGTACAATATCTGTTATTTTGCAAAATGTATTCTAAATTAGTATTCACAATGGTAACTTGATCGCGTATATATACTTTGGTTTCTTGTATATAAAATTTCTTTGTGCTGTGTTGGGTAGAACTGTCACTTTGATCCCCTCACCTCTTCTTAACCTGTTCTAGGAATTATTTTAATTCAAAATTTATAAGGGGTGATGAGACCATATTATTGATGTAATTGTGTGTAGTAGCCGGAGAATATATACTAATAAAATTTAATATTTCGTGATCAAATGTTTAACGCAAGATAAAAGAGAATTCGGTTTAAATGATTCAGTGTTGTGTGTTTCAATATATTGAACTTGTCGTGGATACCGGTAAGGTTTGTGTATCATCTATCTGACATTTTTTTAATTTTAAAATTAAGTAGTTGATACGCAGAATTTTTCTGTCTGTACAGTTTGCACTTTGTGTTTAATATATTTTCGTGTATAATGTTTGTTTAATAATATTACATTCTCCTTTGCTAGTAATAATTATTATACAGGAACTCTTATTCCAATGAAATTCGGATTCTTGGAGATGAAAATTTCGGTTGTCTCATATAGACTGGAATTCGCAGTAAAAGTAGTGCTTCGCATTATTTTTTTCATAATCTGTGAATTTTTGTTGTAAACCATATAACCATACAAGATTAGTTTACTCAGAGAAACAATTTTGTAGTATATAGTCATGGAAATATTGAATTACCAAGATCTGATTTTCATGTCTAATTTTGCTATGAAACAGCTAATGAAATTTTTGTTGCTGTGAAGTTCAAGCAAGTCAAATAAATCTAAAGAAAGATATGAATTGAGTTTGTATACTTTATTTCAAAATTCGATACTAGTAGCTAGTTGGATTATAAAATAAAAATTGAGTAACAATAAGAGGTATACTAGAACATGTGTTATACAAATCTCTTCGTGTATGTCGTTTTCTTTATTTAAAAAAAGCTGGGAATTGTTGAAAGAATTGCATCATTACACTGCGGGGCTAGAGTGTTGTATCGAAGAATGTTTTCCTTTCCCTTGTGATTGAAGTGAGTTGTTTAAGTCTTTTTGTCAGCTATTAAGATATGTGGAGGTATGTGTAGTTATTCCCTTGAATTATTTCAAGGTGTGAAGTGATATAATGTACTTCTTTTTGTCAGTTTTTTTTAGTGCAATCTAGTGAACGGTAGAATTAGTTTATTTTCTCTTTATTATCAACATTCCACACAGGAAGGGGGGAAGTTCTTGTAGGTTAAGGGTGAAGAATGCATCTTTGGTATAGTTGAGTCTGCGTCCTGGCAGTGTAATGTAATCCGTATGTTTGTATTATTATTATTATTTTTCTTTCTAAATTAATTTTAACTTTTTTATGTGAGAATTTGTTTTCATAGTGAGCTAGTATATTTCATTGAGAGTAGTCATCATGATCATAGCTTCAGTGTGTTTGTGTGCGCGTTGTTTAAAGTGTCCGCTATTTAAAGAACCCTTGTACTCTAACTGCGATATGTCGTAAAGTAGTACCTTGACCTGTTTTACGATGGTATTCAGGTGCTGTTTGCTTTTTAGCAGAACTGATTTCTTTCCGTATTTGTATTCAGTAGGCCAGTTGTCAGACCGGACTGTTGTTTACGTATAGTAATGATGTGCTACGCCAGGAACATTTATGGACTGATGTGGGTAGCTTAATAGTTTGACGTAGCTCCCTTGTGTTCGTTTTATTATAATTTGCCAGCATGTAAGGCTGTGTCCCAAACATAAAACTATATAGTTTATTATATATATATATATATATATATATATATATATATATATATAACGTTATTTACAGAAGCGTAGTTCTTCAGTTGAAAAATAATATAGCTAGCTGATCAGTGTTGCCAACCTTGGGAAGGTTTATGGTAGAACATAGTTATGTGATGTGGATAGCTGGTCTGCCTGTTAATTTCCCTATGTTGAAGTATGATAACGTATGAGTTTCTTTTCATCAATTATGCTTGTAACACGGATAACATGCAGTGATTTACACTCGCTCGCTTTGGGAGTGCTGTGTGAGAAGCATGCAGCCTTTTGTTTCCCCATCTTACATAGAGCTCTGTGGATCTTTTTTGTTTTAATCACTCCTGTTGGGGCGACGTTCCATGGAGTAGTGTGACATAAGCCTGTCAGTGTTTATGCTCAGTGCTCCTTTATTATTTACACTCGACAGTGTTGCCAGGTTGGGTCTTGCGATATTTTTTGTCACGCTACGTGTGTCCCTGTTAGTTAGAAGACATCAGCATGGCAAATAAGTAAAGACAGGCAACTGAATTTCAGATTTCAGAACTATGAAATCTTATTAAAATTATTCGCGTTAACTTCTTTCAGTTGCCTTACAGGTAATTCAAATACATATCTAGTTTAAATTACAAAAGGGTCATCTTCGCCGCTACCAGGTAGGCCAAGTAATAACAGTTTGAAACCTTGGAACAAGTTTCGTCTTTTCTGGCATGCATTTCGTGACTAGTGAAGGCGGACATCTTCGAAATTTTGTAAATTTATTTTGTTGCGATTTCGACTTTTGAAATTAAATTTATTAAATATTTGATTTCGGTTGTCATTTAATATTCCGCTAGAAATGTATACTTTCTTAGTTTTGATTTCTAATATACAAGATGTAATTCTCAGCATACGAATCTAAGCTGGCACGGTGAAAATGGGCTGTCTTTTTGTGTAAGATGCTGCTATATACAATAACTATGATCCGCTATTCTCCCTCACCTTTTCTTTACTGAAAGAGTCTCACATTTGAGAATAGAATATATTGTTTCAACCTTTAAATATGTTTTAGCTACTTCTGCAAAAATTATGTTAAATTCCGAAAAGCTCACTATAGATTTTACTACGGTAACGGTTTAGTAACTACATTCAGTGACAGACGTCGTTGGTTTTCTTTGGATCATTGATATTAAATTTTACCATAGAATATTTGCATAACTGACAGGATCGTAAGACTTGTTTTAAATTACACGTATATAAATAATTTAAACAAGTATTAGAGAATTTTGTTCAAACATTGAAGTTGTTTTTATATGACAGATCAGGTGCATAGAGTTTCCCCCTATCCGACTTGTGCTTGCCTTACTTACTGTTTGGAACTCCTTGGAAAAAGTTATTTAATGGAACTGATCCAACGTTAACTGTAAATTTTGATATAGTGTTCAAGGATGGGTCAGAATTTCGAATTGCTTACTATAACTTAACTTATACGAAGTCATGTTCATATAAAAAGCACTGATTTACAAATTATTTCGAAAAAAAAAAAGAATTTGGGCTTGAATTATTAAAAGTGAACTCGTTTGTGAAAGTTTATTCTGTCCAAATGGTTTCAAATATGCAGATACAGATTAATAGACAGAACAGATAAATTTACAATAGTTTTTTTTTCTTTCAAATCGAGACTACGATCTGTCAGGATTCGTTATGTCATGTATTTTTTCTAGCTTGTCAGAAATAACCTGTTTTCAGAGTAAATTTGTAATACATAACGTAGAAGAAAATGTTACTCTGTGCTTTGGCAACTTAACAGATTATGTTTCTTTACTGAAATGAACAATGACAGAAGAGGGTTTATAAATTATTGTCACTGTGAAAACGTTAATAGGTTAATAAGTAGCTTAATGTTTAAGTCTTTGAATAAGTTACGCGTTTTGCACGAAGGTATTCTCTTGTAGGCAAACTGCTGTGTTCAGTGCAAGTGTTGTTACGAGCCATAACTTTGCTTTCTTTAAAGTGAATGTACGTAACCTAATAATTGTAAATTGATTAATTATTTGAGTTTTATTTTTATATCTTTCATGAACAGGTTGAACTCGTGCTATTGAAAATTGGTTCATTCACTCAGTGACCTTGAACACTAAGTTGCAATATAGCTGTTTTTTGGTAGATAGATAGTTTACTAGAACTTTGTTTTTCTTACTCCTTCTCTTTCTGACAGAATACGACGAAGGACATTGGTGTAGTCAACCGTCACAGGTCCTACTGTAGTATACGCTTCGTTGTGTAATTCAAGTACTTTTGAAATGTCTTTGCAGTGTTATGTTTTCATGCGTTCCACGACATGTCGTTGTGCCACATATTTACGTTGAATGTTGAAAGTTTTAATTTCCATGTTTTAAGTGTGTCTATAGATAAAAGTAACTTATCGGCTCCAGTCTGATGACTTTTTTCTTTGAGGTCAGCGCTACTCTGTCAATTTTCTTTGCTGTGGGGTTGGTCGTTCTCAAACTTCTCTTCTCTGGTGAGGCGGGGCATACATTTCTCTCTTTCTCCCCCTTTTTTCGTTTGTTTTGCTTTACAATCTCTCTTTGATATGCTTCAAGTTTATTTACGTTTTTGTGTTCGTATGCTCCGTCCTCGATGTCCTTCTTTGTCCTTACGCCAACCAAGCAGTCTCTAATGTAGTCAAAACATCTTTATCAACACTCTTCCAGAAAAGGTTTCCTTGATGAAGGACAATGACTTTTTTATGAAATGTCCGGAATTGTCGTGTGCTGAACTGATGAAGTCTTGTGCCAGGCTCTGTGGTACCACGGCACGCAGTCGTTCGGGCTGATGGAAGTCCCTTTGAAGTAGTACTCCACTGATAATCTAGTTCATTTGGGTTGCAGTTCTGATTCCACGAAACTCGTAGTTTGGATCATCTGGTTTGTTAAGATAATTATCAAATGTTCAAGTGTTCAATATTTTTCTTCCACATGCCGTTAACCACATTGATATTAATTTTGATGTTTGTTTTATTAACCGCTTAGCATCTAGAACCGGCCAAACAGCAAAATCTTAAGTATATGCTACTTATGGTAAAACAAAAATAAAATGTTTTGCCGATAGAGATAGAGGTCATTATATTGAAAATTTAGGTCTTTCTAGTGGTGCAAGTTCCATCATCACATCTGGTATTGCTCTTGAGATATTCATCGCACTATCTTGCAATGTCCACACAATTTTATATAATCAGGTAAAAATAAAAAAGTGCTTAGGTGATATACTTTTCACCGAGAACGCACTTTTTTCTTAAAGCCATTCTATATTACATGTTCTTCTCTTTCCAATGGTACAAGTATTATATATGGATCTGGTGTTTCTTTTAAGATATTTACGGTATTATGTTATAAGGTGAACACTATTTCATAAAACTGTTTTATTAGGAATCATAAACCCATATCTCAAAAACAATATGCTCTACCACAATTTTGTGTTAAAATTTGGATTCTCTGATGAATATTACATAAGAAATATCTTACCATGTCCTTTTCAATTCATAAAAAATGTAAAGTGTCGTTTCTGTAATGTTCTGGTCGCGGCAACATTTGATGACAAAACATATCCCTTTTGAAGCGTTGTAACTTTGGATACATGTGGCCTATACACCTCTAACTTTGGATTTGCACTAAGAACCTTTCCAAGAACATGTGTACTAAATGTGATCAAAATAGGATACTATGGCTTGCATAACCTGCATGAGGGTTCTGTTCGTTTTTTCGACAATCTTTTTGTGGACATAATACTTTGAAGAAACCACTTCGTTGACAATGCATTTTGTCGACAGCTCACTTCGTCGACAGGTACGTTTCGTCGACTAGCCACTTTGTCGACAGCTCACTTCGTCGACAGGTACGTTTCGTCGACAGTTCATTTCGTCGACAGGTACGTTTCATCGACACGCCACTTTGTCGACAAGTATGTTTTGTGGACAGCTCATTTCATTGATAAGTAAGTTCATTGACAGTTTATTTAACTTACCGTCCTATTTCGCCGATGATAATGTTATTTGCACTATTTTCAGTCAAGGTTACAGACTATGTTTTTTGTGCTTCAAGATATCTAAGCCTAATGTTTCAAATAATAAAAGTAAACCTAAGCTAATTAAAAAATATTTTGAAAAGTAGTTATTTCCATCTGATTAGCATATCATGGTTAATATTCCTCTTCATACTGTCATATCTTTGTAAGTGAAATTTCTTCTTTTAAACACGGTAAATTTGTTCATTTAAACATTTTGTTTAAAGATTTAAAAATATTCTTTGGTCTAAGTTTGTTGCGACTGAGCAGGCAAGTACACAGGAGTTGATGTAGGGGAATAAGTTAGAAGGTCTGTGTGAGTGGGAAATTTACGTAAAATGCATGTAATGTTGC